>APFE030029948.1:0-51035 GCA_000404065.3 Pinus taeda
TATCACAAAAATTGGTATTAGATCCAAGCTCCTTCAGTGACAATTTAACCACTCAGAGGTAGATCCTTAAGGAATTAAGAATATGCAACATAATCAAGAAGTTTACTTGAGTATTGTAACAGTCATTGGTGGATCCAATTATGCATTTTGGAAAGTAATAATGGAGGCATATCTCATGTGTCTCGGTGTATATGGTAGGACCTCTGCACTCATAAATTAAAACATTTCAAATGTACCTCCAACAGATGCAGATGGCAAGAAACTGTATCTAAGTAATGGTAAAGCCAAACATGTCATTCTCATTCGTCTTAGTCAGTCCGAACTTGTGAAAGTCTTGCACTCTAAGTCTACTTATGAAATGTGGGAGAAGCTTAAATAGTGTCATGAAGGAGATGACAAAGTGAATAAAGAAAAACTTGAGACCTTTAAAATGAGGTTTGAAAGCTTGAAGATGATTGAGCATGAAAGCATTGTTGAATAATTCCACAGAATTAATGAAGTAGTTAATATGATTAGAGGACTTGGTGAGGAAGGAAGGGAAGAATTTATCATTCAAAAGGTACTGAGATCTCTACCCATGAGATTTAATTTGAAAATCTTAGCCACAAAGGAAATGGTCAACTTGAAGCATCTCAAAATGGGCCACCTACATGGTACTCTGACAACCTATGATATGAGAGTAGGAATGGAGAAATTTGAACCAAAGGAAGCAGCATTCATAGTATCCAATAAGGGAAAGGAGAAAATAGTTCATCAATACTGTTGTAGCAGTAAATCTTATCAGGTTATGGATCAACTATCCAAAAAGCTTAAGCATGGCTCTAGTAAATATAAAGGGAAGTTTCCCTTTAAATGTTTTTACTGTGGAAGAGCTGGACATTCCTCTTCCAAATGCCGCTACAAAGAAAGGAGTGAAGGAGAAGTAGATCTAAAATTTATAAATAAGTCTTAGACATTTCAGAAGAAGAAACCCTACAAAAAGAAGGTGTTCTATTCCAAAGAATATAGTTTGGCTCCAGAATCAGACTTTGAAGGCTCATCAGAAAATGAGTCAAACAAGTATCTTCTTATCGCCCTCAAAACAAACTCCAAGAAACATGATCTGATGGACTTTGAAGAGGAAGACGAGGAAGGAGTGGTAGACGTTGAAGGAGAACTCATCAGTGCCCTTGATAAGTTGAAGAAAGAAAGAAAGAAAGAAAGAAAGAAAGAAAAACAAGCAGTTGAAGGAACATTTGCAACATGGAGAAGAATGAATGTATAACTCAGATAATGAGTCTTCATACCAGAAAGAAAAAAATGAAGAAGCTATCAAGAGGAAGGATAGTTTGGTTCTTCTGCTAAAAGGAGAACAAAGAAACTGTGAAAGGTTAGAAGTGCAGAACTATTGGGACGGGGTCACTTGGGTCAAATGTTGTTAAATATTGTAAGTATTGACCTTTAAACCAGTGATGTGTGAGTAGCACAGATTAGATAGGAGTCAAGGGCTTTTAGGAAGGTCAAAGCCCATTATGTCTTGATATTGTTTTGAGATCCACCAATGGTTTGCGGACCATGGTATTGTAATAGCGAAGGATATATAAAAGGATGTCTTAGCAAGTATAAGATGAGGAATATAAAAAAGTACTTCATGATGATCTCATTTTGGGTCTATAATTGTAGACGTTTATTTGTTTTTGGTGAAGGGGAAGGCTACTATAGCTGAGTGCATGAAGACCTTGGTATGTCCGCAGCTAAGTGCACGGGCCCCTCCAGCTGTGCGCATAGGTATTGGAAAGGTTGTAGAAGAAGACATGAAGTAATAGAAAGATATTTGAATCAACTCTGTGTCTATTTTTATGCATTGTGTATTCTTTGAATTTATGTGAAACTAAAGGATATTTGATTGTATTTGATCTTAATTACTCCATGAACATGGGGATCAACTATTATATGTTGTTTTGTGAATGATTATATAGTTACACAAATTTTATATATTTCTTTAACTCAAAATCATCTATGTCTCATAAATAAGGGCTTGCAAAGGTCAGATATGAGTTAAAACTCTAGAGGACACCTTAAACCAGATCACATAGACTTCTGGATGTAGAAGACTGGTTCTAGCATCCCCCAACACTACCTCGGGTGAGACTGCAGCCTGCTCTACATGGGTTGTTGCAAAAAGGGTCGGTAGTGTAGGGTTTTGTTGGTTAGCGAAACTAACTGTGAACCTTGGTCAAAGCCTCCTCAATCCTATAGATGGTTATATTACTGATACTAGGTTCTATCTAAGGGATGTGTGATGTGACATGAGTGTATAATGATTAAGAAGGAAATCAAGAAGTGGATAGGTCGAAAGCTACATGCATTTGTAGGCCAGGAGAATAGGAATCCACATTTATAAAAAGAAAAGTGGTTACAAAGGTATCTTTATATAGAATTGCATGAATGTTTATCTTCATCCTTCCCTTGCGAGTTCTACGAGTGGTTGTCCAAATTAGCAGATAACAAGCCTACTCATAACCGTTATGATCCTATTGGGTGGACTGTAGAACTCGTCAGATGTCTCAAAATATCTAATTATAAGGTTGCGAAGGATGTTGACTATCGGATTGATATTATCTTGGGTGGTTTCATCACTACATTTTCAATATATATGTATGTGTCTTATAGTGAAGTCGAATGCCGATTCTTCAAAGGTATGAGAGGTAAGTACCTAAAATTGTTAAAAACCTGGATTAAAATGCGTTTATGCGAAAATAAGGTTATGCATTTACCTTAATGTTTTATAGGGGTTCAATCAGATCTACATGAAGTGGAAATTGATTCAGAGTAGATCAAGACAAATTTGTTGAAAGTGAATAGAGTCCATTATTTGGAGAGTCTAAAAGTGACGAAGAGTGAAGTAGCCCTAATATGCCTAGAGGTGCGACGCAGATTATAGGACAGAGTACTTCTAGAATTCCACATCGAATCACTCCACCTCGACCTTCACCTCCACCTGATACACCGACACCTCCACCTCCATCTCCACCTCTGCTATTCAGTATGACAAATATGATAAAAATACCTGTATTCATGCATTAGGGATCTGAGGATCTTGAAAAATTTTGGTTCACCGCAGAAGCTACGTGGAAAGAACAACAGATCATTGATGATGATATAAAGAGATCACAACTCATTACAACACTACAGGATAGGAGACTTACCTGGTATATTAGATACAACATGACTAACCCGGGTGATTCATTACCTAATATCAAGGATCCACCGAACATAGAATTTAAAATGCCAAAATCGAAAGCTGAATGTGTGACTAAGACCAAGGAGATTAAAAAAAAGGTTAATCAATTTTCATGTGATATAGATCAACAATTGAAGTTTTTACTAAGTCAGGCTAACCTTTAAATCTCGGATGAGAAACATAGGGATTCGTACATAGCTTCACTATTACCTCATTTAAGGTTACCATAATGTTAGCAGAAAATTGGGCCACAGGCCAAAACATTGGAAATCGTGATGAAGCTAGAAGATTTGTTGATCTAGGATACAAATGTAAGACATCAAAAGATCTAAGCACAACTGGAAAGCCAGCATATGGTGTTGCAGGACTTGAGGAAGGGAAACGAGTTTAAGATAGAGACACAATGTAAAGTTTGGTGCTCAAAATGTGAGGCAGAAGGTCATAATAAGGATCAATGCCCTGCATTTTGGGATTATATAGCTGTGGGAGGTCCTACCCCACTAAAAATATAATGTTCCAATGGATCAAGCACTAGTGCAAGTACCTAGTGTAGTATTTTCCAATTACAGGACACCATTCAACTGATAATTGCTCCTTATTACAGAAGTTTATACAATCTCCAAAGCAACATTTTTGTGAATTTTGTAAGTCAACTAGCCATGATGAAGGAATTGTAGAAGCTATGAGCTAATGATCGGAAAAAAATTGACTATATAGGATGCAAGTTAAAGATGCCACGTATAATGACCAAGGCTCACCTACAACTTACGGAGGATTTCAAGTACAAGGAAGAGCATGACGAGGAGGAGATGGAAAAGGTTGGGGCCAGATAATTTGTTACAACTACAGAGAACCAGGGAATTTCTCTTGTGACTGTGAGAATCCAATGCAACCCTCATGTTAGTACTATCGTCAATTTGATCATGTTATAGAAGTTTTCTCATTCTTAATGGAAAAGATGTAGGAGAAGAAGATCCAACAACCAATGCAGAATATCCAAATGATGAGATCTGAACTACACAAAGATGATCCTAGTATCAATATAGTCACATGAAGCGATTTAGCCACCGGTTAAGACAAGGTTGATGGGAAACATCCAGAATCATAGTCATGGTTCTGAAAGGCTGGTGAGAAGAATACTTGATTTGATTTACATAAAGAAAATGAAACATTCATGGATTCCAGAAATAATTTTATGACTTAGGGTGGTTCTACATCTTAGAACCCCATTTTGGTAGTCTCGCGAAAAGAGAAACGTGAAGATGTTATTGGAACCCAAGGGTCAGATCCCACAATGTTAAAATCATTTATGTTGACATGTATTAAGCTACTATGAGATCAATAGAGAGTAGTCGGACTGCAAGACCTAATATATAACTACACAAGAAAGGATAAACCATCCCTAGGACAATGCACAGTCAATAGGGTAAATCAAAGCAAGAAGAGAATTAGTAGAGAGATGGAGCTGGCTGTATAGATCGATGATTTGAAATGGATCAGGTCATCCTAGACTTGGGCTTCGACGCTAATGTATTGCCAAAATAGACTTGGGAACATATGGGAAAGCCTAAGTTTCAATGGTTACCCATTCAGCTATGCATGGTGAATCAGTGGAAGATAATTCCAATGGGGCGCCTGCATGGAGTAACTGTAGATATTGAAGGAGCTAGAGTAGTGGATGATTTCAAAGTTATTGATACCATCGAAGATAGTAATCCATACCCTATATTGCTCGAGATTTATTTGGATTTTGACATGAATGCAATCATCAACTTAAAGAAGCAAGGCATCATATTTTAGAAGAATGAACTTCAAGTAATTGTCCCATGGGATCTAGATGAAGGTGTGTGTACACAAACCTGAAATGTGATTATTATGAACATGACAACATTGAGGACATTTATAAGTTATTTATGTGAGATGAAGATTGGATCAATCGCACTATGGATGGAAGGATCAGTTGGGAAAAGGATAGCGCCTACCAATCCAGCTCATATGAAGAGTTAGAGAATTGGAGGAATTGGTTGCATGAGGTCTCTACGCTGCGATGCAATTGGCTTACAAAATCGCTACACTGTGTATCTACTATTACCGGGAATAGTTTCCACTAAGAGTTGCTATTCCCACTAAGACTAGTAGCTATCTTTGAAACAAACAAGTACAGTCTACTTTTGCTTTCCTTTATGAAAATAGATAAGAGTGGAACAAAGGAGACCAACCTTAGTCTTGCGCTTGGTTCCCTTGTTTGATTCCTCTCCTTCCTGATAGATATTTGCCGCTTCTTCTTCGTCTGCCTAGCTTCAAAGAGCACCTGTGGAATCACAACAACATACCACTATTGAAGAACAAAGATCTATATTCATAAATAACATAGGACTAGATATGTGTTAACCATACAAATGCATATATAAGCAAACATTCAAGAATATGGAGGAAAACTTGAATAGCTTTATTAAGATCAAGAGTAGCAAGAGGATTACAACCATATGTTCTGACCCAGTATCATCCTCCAGCAAGAAATACCTTCTTCACCTCAAGTAAAGCTTAGATCACCCAACACTATGAAGTTACACCAGAAAACCAACATCACTTCTCTACAAGATACAAAATTCGAGCCTCTGGATCTCTGTGATGAGGGATCCATATATAAATGATTATAGGGGGGTGAGTCATCTTCTGGGGTCTTCATTAGTGTCCTCTCTCTGGTTTTTCTTGATTCCACTTGGAGAATGATGATCTCTTACTCATCCCTGGTCGAAAACAGAGAGGCAAGTGTCAGAGGGGAAGCTTCTGGAAGATTCCATGATCTTCCACCTCACAAATTGTCCCTGTCATTTGTCCATTCCCGACAATCGCACCCTACAGAGGAGCCATTCAGTATGCATCGCACCCTTTACATTGGGAAGTTGATATGCATCGCACCCTCTGCACTGGGTATTCAGTATGGTCTAGTTTTGACCATTTCTGAGCTGTTTTTAGTGGAGAACTTCTGGGAGATGATGTAATCAGCTGACTTTGTTCCTTTAGGCAGTGAAGCAACACTTTTAGCGACTTAGGAGCCCTTAGTTTATGGAAATTTATGATTGGGGTTTTAGTGCCCAAAATCTCTATAAAAGTTGCCCCCTAAAGCATGAGGTCGTTAATCTTTTTGATGTCGGGTGAAATGCTTTACCATGAGAATCCGAAGTTTTTTCGAGCGAGGAGGTGACCTGTAATAAGACACAATATAATACATTATCTTGACAACATTTTTTCATTATCTAGCTGAGGCAGGCATTCCCATGCTTAGCTTTATAAATTCATTTTCATGTACCTCGGACAGACAATCGTCTGTGTGGCAGATTGATGATTCAGACTCATCATCCTTTGCTTTGGATGATCATCTATTCGGCAATGATGTACATTTGATGTCTTTATATTCTTGAATATATCACAGCCCAGATGGATGAAACTAGATCCAGGGTCTTCAAACTCGTTCAATATTCACTCAGAGTACAAGTTGATCCATGTGAAAATTGTTCTAGAGTCGAACATGGAAAGACATCGCCTGATTACCAGCCAATGATGTAAGTTGTTAACAGGCACGAGAGGAATCACCAATAATGACAATGACCCTCAAGGTACTACAGCACAATTCATGTGGTGTGAAAAAGGACTTGGCATCGAACACCATGCAAAATCTCTCGGTTGAAGGCCATTAATGTAAACCTGTCGCCGAAAGTGAGAAACTTACCATTAAGGCATGCAAGCTTCAAAGTACTGAAAGGGTTGTTCATAGGTCGACGTCTTGGATAATGAGCTGCTATCAACAAGAAGTGACCCATTGTAGGAGGGCCTTAACAAATCCCACATGTACGACACGCAAGGAAGCAAATGATTTTGGAGGTGAAAACAATCTGATGATACAGTGTTCAGGGTGGCGGTCATGAAAAAAATGGAGCGTGAATGTATTGCAGTGGGTGAGACACAGGCGAATTGTTTGAATGACTTCTCTTGAACATATCGGTGATACTGATGATGGATTGGTAGCGTTAACCCCAAATATGGATGGTGTGATGGACCAATGATGTGACCAGTGAACGGAACAACCCAACTCGGCTTGGATGCGGAAGGAAAGTGTCATGTTCAAGAGCGACTTGCTACCAATAAACCTTTTTCAAGTTTTCTTCCCAATTTTCCATAGTCATTGCTAACCAGTACCTCTTTATTTTTGTCAAGCTTGAGGAGGATAACATATTCTTTTTATATAATCCACCCTTCGGGCGAACCTGTCGCTATATTTTAGCGAGCCTACCGACAATGAAACTCGTTCTTGTCGATTTGGACGAGTTTTGTCACTATTAGGTTTTAACGAGTTTAATGACAAAGATAACTCGGTCATTTTCAATTTTTAGAGAGTCTGAAAGGGACGGAAAGGAGACTTTAAAGATTCATTTTCGTCATATAATCCCTTAAGTCCGAAAAAGTGTAAAATAATACAAAAGGGATGAATTTTCGATCGTTTTAATGAGTCGAACAAGACAAGCGCTCGATCTTTTTGTGTAATAAACCCTTAGGTCTAAAAAGATTAAAATCTAGAAGAGGGATAGCACTTTCGATGACTTTAATGAGCCAGAGAGGCTAATCGCTCAACAATATTTTCATATTTTACAATTTAGTTGAAAAGAGCTTAAAGGAGACTCGTTTTCGAGGAACGAGTGATGATTTCAGATAGCAGCTGGTTCTAGGTAAGGCTTGGAATTTTCCAATCATTTCTTCTTCTACACGTTGCAACCATTCCTTTAGCTTCTTATTTTTCTTTCTTTCTTTCTTTAACTTGTCAAGTGCAATAACGAGTACTCCTTCAAGTTCTACCACTCCATCCTGTTCTTCCTCTTTAGAGTCCGTAATAGCCTGTTTCTTGGAGTTTGTTTCGAGGGCCATAAGAATATACTTATTTGACTCATTTTCTGATGAGTCTTCACAGACTCATTCCAGAGCCCAGTTTAGTAATTTACAGGTTCATGAATGAATGCTCTCATCTAATAAATAACATAAGAAGGAAATCAAAGTAAAATAAGAAAAGAAAAGTAACAGTTTATTAAAATAGTGATTGAACCCCCCCCCCCCCTTCTCAACAATTCATTATCACAACAATTGGTATTAGATCCAAGCTCCTTCAGTGACAATTTAACCACTCAGAGGTAAATCCTTAAGGAATTAAGAGTATGCAACATAATCAAGAAGTTTACTTGAGTATTGTACCAGTCATTGATGGATCCAATTATGCATTTTGGAAAGTAATAATGGAGGCATATCTCATGTGTCTCGGTGTAGATGGTAGGACCTCTGCACTCATAAATTAAAACATTTCAAATGTACCTCCAACAGATGCATATGGCAAGAGACTGTATCTAAGTAATGGTAAAGCCAAACATGTGATTCTCATTCGTCTCAGTCAGTCTGAACTTGTGAAAGTCTTGCACTGTAAGTCTACTTATGAAATGTGGGAGAAGCTTAACTAGTGTCATGAAGGAGATGACAAAGTGAATAAAGAAAAACTTGAGACCTTTAAAATGAGGTTTGAAATCTTGAAGATGACTGAGCATGAAAGCATTGTTGAATAATTCCTCAGAATTAATGAAGTAGTTAATATGATTAGAGGACTTGGTAAGGAAGAAAGGGAAGAATTTATCATTCAAAAGGTACTGAGATCTCTACCCATGAGATTTAATTTGAAAATCTTAGCCACAAAGGAAATTGTCAACTTGAAGCATCTCAAAATTGGCCACCTACATGGTACTCTGACAACCTATGATATGAGAGTAGGAATGGAGAAATTTGAACCAAAGGAAGCAGCATTCACAGTATCTAATAAGGGAAAGGAGAAAATAGTTGATCAATACTGTTGTAGTAGTGAATCTTATGAGGTTATGGCTCAACTATCCAAAAAGCTTAAGCATGGGTCTAGTAAATATAAAGGGAAGTTTCCCTTTAAATGTTTTTACTGTTCAAGAGCTGGACATTCCTCTTCCAAATGCCGCTACAAAGAAAGGAGTGAAGGAGAAGTAGATCTAAAATTTATAAATAAGTCTTAGACATTTCAGAAGAAGAAACCCTACAAAAAGAAGGTGTTCTATTCCAAAGAATATAGTTTGGCTCCAGAATCAGACTTTGAAGGCTCATCAGAAAATGAGTCAAACAAGTATCTTCTTATCACCCTCAAAACAAACTCCAAGAAACATGATCTTATGGACTTTGAAGAGGAAGACGAGGAAGGAGTGGTAGATGTTGAAGGAGAACTCATCAGTGCCCTTGATAAGTTGAAGAAAGAAAGAAAGAAAGAAAGAAAGAAAGAAAAACAAGCAGTTGAAGGAACATTTGCAACATGCAGAAGAAGGAATGTATAACTCAGATAATGAGTTTTCATACCAGAAAGAAAAAATTGAAGAAGCTATCAAGAGGAAGGACAATTTGGCTCTTCTGCTAAAAGGAGAACAAGGAAACTGTGAAAGGTTAGAAGTGCAGAACTATTGGGACGGGGTCACTTGGGTCAAATGTTGTTAAATATTGTAAGTATTGACCTTTAAACCAGTGATATGTGAGTAGCACAGATTAGATAGGAGTCAAGGGCTTTTAGGAAGGTCAAAACCAATTATGTCTTGATATTGTTTTGAGATCCACCAATGGTTTGCGGACCATGGTATTGTAATAGCGAAGGATATATAAAAGGATGTCTTAGCAAGCATAAGATGAGGAATATAAAAAAGTACTTCATGATGATATCATTTTGGGTCTATAATTGTAGACGTTTATTTGTTTTTGGTGAAGGGGAAGGCTACTACAGATGAGTGCATGAAGACCTTCGTATGTCCGCAGCTAAGTGCATGGGCCCCTCCAGCTGTGCCCATAGGTATTGGAAAGGTTGTAAAAGAAGACATGAAGTAATAGAAAGATATTTGAATCAACTCTGTGTCTATTTTTATGCATTGTGTATTCTTTGTATTTATGTGCAACTAAAGGATATTTGATTGTATTTGATATTAATTACTCCATGAACATGGTGATCAACTATTAGATGTTGTTTTGTGAATGATTATATAGTTACACAAAGTTTATATATTTCTTTAACTCAAAATCATCTATGTCTCATAAATAAGGGCTTGCAAAGGTCAAATATGAGTTAAAACTGTAGAGGACACCTTAAACCACATCACATAGACTTCTGGATGTAGAAGACTGGTTCTAGCATCCCCCAACACTACCTCGGGTGAGACTGCAGGCTGCTCTACACGGGTTGTTGCAAAAAGGGTCGGTAGTGTAGGGTTTTGTTGGTTAGCGAAACTAACTGTGAACCTTGGTCAAAGCCCCCTCAATCCTGTAGATTGTTACATTACTGATACTAGGATCTATCTGAGGGATGTGTGATGTGACATAAGTGTATAATGATTAAGAAGGAAATCAAGAAGTGGATAGATCGAAAGCTACATGCATTTGTAGGCCAGGAGAATAGGAATCCACATTTAAAAAAGAAAAGTGGTTACAAAGGTATCTTTATATAGAATTGCATGAAAGTTTATTTTCATCCTTCCCTTGCGAGTTCTACGAGTGGTTGTCCAAATTAGCAGATAATGAGCCTACTCATAACCTTTATGATCCTATTGGGTGGACTGTAGAACTCGTCAGATGTCTCAAAATATCTAATTATAAGGTTGCGAAGGATGTTGACTATTGGATTGATATTATCTTGGGTGGTTTCATCACTACATTTTCAATATATATGTATGTGTCTTATAGTGATGTCGAATGCCGATTCTTCAAAGGTATGAGAGGTAAGTACCTAAAATTGTTAAAAACCTGGATTAAAATGCCTTTATGCGAAAATAAGGTTATGCATTTACCTTAATGTTTAATAGGGGTTCAATCAGATCTACATGAAGTGGAAAGTGATTCAGAGTAGATCAAGACAAATTTGTTGAAAGTGAATAGAGTCCATTTTTTGAAGAGTCTAAAAGTGATGAAGAGTGAGGTAGCCCTAATATGCCTAGAGGTGCGGCACAGATTATAGGATAGAGTACTTCTAGAATTCCACATCGAATCACTCCACCTCAACCTTCACCTCCACCTGATACACCTACACCTCCACCTCCACCTCCACCTCTGCTATTTAGTATGACAAATATGATAAAAATACCTATATTCAGGCATGAGGGATCTGAGGATCTTGAAAAATTTTGGTTCACCACAGAAGCTATGTGGAAACAACAACAGATCATTGATGATGATATAAAGAGATCACAACTCGTTACAACACTACAGGATAGGAGACTTACCTAGTATATTAGATACAGCATGACTAACCCAGGTGATTCATTAACCAATATGAAGGATCCACTGAACATAGAATTTACAATGCCAAAATCGAAAGCTCAATGTGTGACTAAGACCAAGGAGATAAAAAAAAGGTTAATCAATCTTCATGTGATATAGATCAACAATTGAAGTTTTTACTATGTCAGGCTAACCTTTAAATCTCGGATGAGAAACATAGGGATTCGTACATAGCTTCACTATTACCTCATTTAAGGTTACCATTATGTCAGCAGAAAATTGGGTCACAAGCCAAAACATTGGAAATCGCGATGAAGCTAGAAGATTTGTTGATCTAGGATACGAATGTAAGACTTCAACAGATCTAAGCACAACTGGAAAGCCAGCATATGGTGTTGCAGGACTTCAGGAAGGGAAACGAGGTTAAGATAGAGACACAATCTAAAGTTTGGTGCTCAAAATGTGAGGCAGAAGGTCATAATAAGGATCAGTGCCCTGCATTTCGGGATTATATAGTTGTGGGAGGTCCTACCCCACTAAAAATATAATGTTCCAATGGATCAAGCACTAGTGCAAGTACCTAGTGTAGTATTTTCCAATTACAGGACACCATTCAACTGATAATTTCTCCTTATTAAGAAGTTTATACAATCTCCAAAGCAACATTTTTGTGAATTTTATAAGTCAACTAGCCATGATGAAGGAATTGTAGAAGCTATGAGCTAATGATCGGCAAAAATCCACTATATAGGATGCAAGTTAAAAATGCCACGTATAATGACCAAGGATCACCTACAACTTACGGAGGATTTCAAGTACAAGGAAGAGCATGAGGAGGAGGAGATGGAAGAGGTTGGGGCCAGATAATTTGTTACAACTACAGAGAACCAGGGAATTTCTCTTGTCACTGTCAGAATCCAACGCAACCCTCATGTCAGTACTATCGTCAATTTGATCATGTTATAGAAGTTTTCTCATTCTTAATGGCAAAGATGTAGGAGAAGAAGATCCAACAACCAACGCAGAATATCCAAATGATGAGATCTGAACTACACGAAGACGATCCTAGTATCAACATAGTCACATGAAGTGATGTAGCCACCAGTTAAGACAAGGTTGAAGGGAAACATCCAGAATCACAGTCATGGTTCTGAAAGGCTGGTGAGAAGAATACTGGATTTGATTTACATAAAGAGAAGGAAATATTCATGGATTCCAGAAATAATTTTATGACTTAGGGTGGTTCTACATCTTAGAACCCTATTTTGGTAGTCTCGCGAAAATAGAAACGTGAAGATCCTATTGGAACCCAAGAGTCAGATCCCACAGTGTTAAAATCATTTATGTTGACATGTATTAAGCTACTATGAGATCATTAGAGAGTAGTGGGACAGTAAGACCTAATATATAACTACACAAGAAAGGATAAACCATCCCTAGGACAATGCACAGTCAATAGGGTAAATCAAAGCAAGAAGAGAATTAGTAGAGAGATGGAGCTGACTGTATAGATCGATGATTTGAAATGGATCAGGTCATCCTAGACTTGGGCTTCGATGCTAATGTATTGCCAAAATAGACTTGGGAACATATGGGAAAGCCTAAGTTTCAATGGTTGCCCATTCAGCTATGCATGGTGAATCAGTGGAAGATAATTCCAACGGGGTGCCTGCATGGAGTAACTGTAGATATTGAAGGAGCTAGAGTAGTGGATGATTTCAAACTTATTGATACCATCGAAGATAGTAATCCATACCCTATATTGCTTGGGATTTATTTAGATTTTGACATGAATGCAATCATCAACTTAAAGAAGCAAGGCATCGTATTTTAGAAGAATGAACTTCAAGTAATTGTCCCATGGGATGTAGATGAAGGTGTGTGTACACAGAACTGAAATGTGACTATTATGAAGATGACAACATTGAGGACATTTATAAGTTATTTATGTGAGATGAAGATTGGATCAATCGCACTATGGATGGAAGGTTCAGTTGGGAAAATGATAGCTCCTACCAATCCATCTCATATGAAGAGTTAGAGAATTGGAGGAATCGGTTGCATGAGGTCTCTACGCTGCGATGCAATTGGATTACAAAATCGCTACACTGTGTATCTACTATTACTGGGAATAGTTTCCACTAAGAGCTGTTATTCCCACTAAGAGTAGTAGCTATCTTAGAGACAAACAAGTACAGTCTACTTTTGCTTTCCTTTATGAAAATAGATAAGAGTGGAACAAAGGAGACCAACCTTAGTCTTGCGCTTGGTTCCCTTGTTTGATTCCTCTCCTTCCTTATAGATCTTTGCCACTTCTTCTTCATCTACCTAGCTTCAAAGAGCACCTGTGGAATCACATCAACATACCACTATTGAAGAACAGAGATCTATATTCATAAATAACATAGGAACAGATATGTGTTAACCATACAAATGCATATATAAGCAAACATTCAAGAATATGGAGGAAAACTTGAATATATTTATTAAGATCAAGAGTAGCAAGAGGATTACAACCATATGTTCTGACCCAGTATCATCCTCCAGCAAGAAATCCCTTCTTCACCTCAAGTAAAGCTTAGATCACCCAACACTATGAAGTTACACTAGAAAACCAACAACACTTCTCTACAAGATACAAAATTCCAGCCTCTGGATCTCTGTGATGAGGGATCCATATATAGATGATTATAGGGGGGTGAGTCATCTTCTGGGGTCTTCATTAGTGTCCTCTCTCTGATTGTTCTTGATTCCACTTGGAGAATGATGATCTCTTACTCATCCCTGGTCGAAAACAGAGAGGCAAGTGTCAGAGGGGAAGCTTCTGGAAGATTCCATGATCTTCCACCTCACAAATTGTCCCTGCCATTTCTCCATTCCCGACCATCGCACCCTACAGAGGAGCCATTCAGTATGCATCGCACCCTTTACATTGGGAAGGTGATATGCATCACACCCTCTGCACTGGGTATTCAATATTGTCCAGTTTTGACCATTTCTGAGCAGTTTTTAGTGGAGAACTTCTGGGAGATGATGTAATCAGCTGACTTTGTTCCTTTAGGCAGTGAAGCAACACTTTTATGGACTTAGGAGCCCTTAGTTTATGGACATTTATTATAGGGGTTGTAGTGCCCAAAATCTCTATAAAAGTTTCCCCTAAAGCATGAGGTCGTTAATCTTTTTGATGTTGGGTGAAATGCTTTACCATTAGAATCCGAAGTTTTTTCGAGCTAGGAGGCGACCTGTAATAAGATACAATACAATACATTATCTTGACATCATTTTTTCATGATCTAGCTAAGGCGCGCATTCCCATGCTCAGCTTTATAAATTCATTTTCATGTACATAGGACAGACAATCGTCTGTGTGGCAGACTGATGATTCAGACTCATCATCCTTTGATTTGGATGATCATCTATTCGGCAATGATGTACATTTGATGTCTTTATATTCTTGAATATATCACAGCTCGTATGGATGAAACTAGATCCAGGGTCTTCAAACTCGTTCAATCTTCACTCAGAGTACAAGTCGATCCATGTGAAAATTGTTCTAGAGTCGAACATGGAAAGACATCGCCTGATTACCAGCCAATGATGTAATCTGTTAACAGGCACGAGAGGAATCACCAATAATGACAATGACCCTCAAGGTACTACAGCACAATTGACGTGGTGTGAAAAAGGACTTGGTGTCGAACACCATGCAAAATCTCTCTGTTGAAGGCCATTAATGTAAACTTGTCACCGAAAGTCAGAAACTTACCATTAAGGCATGCAAGCTTCAAAGTACTGAAAGGGTTGTTCATAGGTCGACTTCTTGGATAATGAGCTGATCTCGATAAGAAGTGATCCATCGTAGGAGGGCCTTAACAAATCCCACATCTACGACACGGAACGAAGCAAATGATTTTGGAGGTGAAAACAATTTGATGATACAGTGTTCAGGGTGGCAGTCATGGAAAGAATGGAGCGTGAATGTATTGCAGTGGGTGAGACACAGGCGAATTGTCTGAATGATTTCTCTTGAACATATCGGTGATACTGAAGATGGATTGGTAGCGTTAACCCCAAATATGGATGGTGTGATGGACCAATGATGTGACGAGTGAACAGAACAACCCAACCCGGCTTGGATGCGGAAGGAAAGTGTCATGTTCAAGAGCGACTTGCTACCAATAAAGCTTTTTCAAGTTTTCTTCCCAATTTTCCCCAGTCATTGCTAACCAGTACCTCTTTATTTTTGTCAAGCTTGAGGAGGATAACATATGCTTGTTCTATAATCCACCCTTCGGGCGAACCTGTCGCTATATTTTAGCGACCCTAGCGACAGTGAAACTCGTTCTTGTTGATTTGGACGAGTTTTGTCGCTATTAGGTTTTAACGAGTTTAACGACAAAGATAACTCGGTCCTTTTCAATTTTTAGAGAGTCTGAAAGGGATGGAAATGAGACTCCAAAGATTCGTTTTCGTCATATAATCCATTAAGTCTGAAAGAGTGTAAAATAATACGAAAGGGATGAATTTTCGATCGTTTTAATGAGTCGAACAAGACAAGCGCTCGATCGTTTTGTGTAATAAACCCTCAGGTCCAAAAAGATTAAAATCTAGAGGAGGGATAGCACTTTCGATGACTTTAATGAGCCAGAGAGGCTAATCGCTCGAAAATATTTTCATATTTTACAATTCAGTTGAAAAGAGCTTAAAGGAGACTCGTTTTCGAGGAACGAGTGATGATTTTGGATAGCAGCTGATTCCAGGTAAGGTTTGGAATTTTCCAATCATGGCAGTGTCACAAGGATAGCTAATAGATTCACTCTTCGCAGATGTTCCTTGAAAAGGTAAACAATCAAATGGAGGTGAATGATCAGCGAAAAACAGAGTGGAGGTGATGATGAGAACACGACCAAGGCTCAAAATTTGACGATAAGGCATTTACAATGGTTATTTACCAGTTCATTTTTTAATGAGCTTGAACTTTGGCGAAAAATTTTCTCATGGCTTATGTTTAATTTTTAACGATCTTGAACTATGCGCTAAAACTGCTCGTGGCGGGTTTATTCTTTAACAAGCTTGAACCCCGCGGTAACACTACTCGCCAGTCGTATAATAAGGATGTATCATTCAAGATGCCATTTTTTATGGGGCTTGCACCTTTTATAAGCTTTGCCCCGGATCCTTTCTTTATGCAAGCTAGGAAACGACCAACCTTATGGGTTTAAAGGGTTAGAGGACCTACAAATTTTAAAAATAAATGGTCGCTCTTCACTTGCATGAGGAAAGGTTTGCATGCCCCTAGGTATAGTGAATTATAGTTTCTAAATTACCCTTCAATTTGCAGACAAAAATTTTGTTCTGCCAGGAAAGGCCTACCTTTTCCAGGTTACCCTTGAATTTGCAGACAAAACATTTGTTCTATCGGGAAAGGCCTACCTTCTAACAGAGGTATCTTATCGAGTCTAAGCCCATTTTCCTATATGGACGGGTATCAGACTAGTCATATATCCTTCACCGAAACCTACCCTATACCCAGAGATTTTCTGCCGAAGAAGACCAGGGTGCATGTCTCCTGGGTTTCAGTCACACCCTCCTGAATCACTCGCGCTCATCAGGTGGATGGACTGGATATCGATGAGATATTCCTTGTGTGAAAAGACCATTTAGGGATGGCGTTTGAATATTTTCTATGTGTGAACCAGGGAATGACATTTGGTCTACGAGCTTGACCATTCTGCCTTCGTGCGGAAAACACATTACTCTAAAGAGTGAGGAGACGACAACTCCCATGCAATAAATATAGTCGCGTGCAAGGAGTAGATTATAATCCAAGGGTCCTTTAACTACCATCATGTTCATGTGAATGATTTTCCTTCTCAAAGTAATGGGCACATTTGGAAAAATCCCTAATGGTCGACTGGTTCCTTTGTCAAAGCCTGTCAGATTTCTCATTTCAGGCAAAAGCGATGGCGAACCAAGCGCTTTCCAAGCAGTTTAGGAAAGGATACTCACAGAAGCCCCTTCATCGATGATGGTACCAGCCATGACCATTCTGTAAGCTTGTACAATGGTTTAGAACAGTACAGTAGCTGGTATACGGGGTTTGCCTAATAGATTCCAATCGAAGGAAACGACTAGGTGGCTTGGAGGTGGGACCGAATAGACGGCTAGATATAACTCTGATGAACTTCCTTCCTGCGATAAAGGAACGGCTACACTGCCCCAAGTTCATCGGAGTCTGTGTTTACGAAACGAATTTGAACGATGTCGTTCTCTTTCTCTTCGGTGATGGTATCATTCGAAGATGAACATTTTGAAGGCAATGCTGGGTCAACTACCACCTTGACCTTTTGACTTTTGTCTGGTATGGATTCAGAGTGTTCATTTCCAATGATAGATGCTTCAGCTGACCACGATGGCGGGCCAGCTGGATTTTCAACCAGTTCTGGACTTGGCAAGAGTTTTTTATATCCAAGAGGGAGCCGTAGCGGTGAAGTAGGACGGTCATCCAAAACTCTTTTAGCTTCATCAAGGAAGGGACATTGGTGGATGGCGTGATTGCCTTCACACAATTTACAAGGATATTTGGGATTCCTTTCCTGTCCAGATACTTCACTTTCACTGGTTGATGGTGTGTACTCAACATGATCATCAAAGGTTGACGACACCGGATTGTACAAAGGAGGAGACCAGTCCCTTAAGATCCGAGGGATGCAGGGACAATCTCGGTGATAGTGGTCTCCATTGCAAATTACACATGTAGATTTAGGTTTAGACAGTGCGATGTGAAGATTTTCGCTAGACGACGCCTCGTTGCCCCCTTTCGATTTTGGTTCCTTCTTCTTCTTTTCCTTTTTCTCTTTCTGCTTCTTCTTCTTCTTAGTTACTTGATCTTTAGCTTTACCAGCTTTATCAAGTGAAGAGGAAGGAGGAGAGGGAGAATCAGATGAAGTAGAAGGTTGGGGGGCAACTCTGGTATCATCTAGTTGCTGACTTGACTATTCAGGAATTATGGTATTCTGAACGACAGAGGTAGAGAAGAGCCATATGGGCAAACCAATCGTCGAACTTGGAAGTGACAATGTGGCCATATGGGGTGCACCAACATCTCCCCAAGGGGAGAAGGGACTAGGATTTCCTCTGAGGGGAAATCTTTGGTTGGTAGACTCCATTTTTCTCAACCTAAAGACCAATGAGGTAATTTTTGATGTTATTCCGATTAAAATAAATTCTAGACGCTTTGACAGAACTTGTTTTTTCGATTTTTAAGAGTCAAGAAAAAACAAAAGATGATTCTAGTCGCCTTCGATTTTTAGTGAACCTAAAGTGACAAGTGCTCAGATGGACCTTTTCCTTTGAGTCTGAAAAGGAGCAAAATAGACTTCTCTGGAAATCTAGGCAGAGGGGATAACCAAACCAATCGCAAAACTGCAGAATACTTTTTACGGTACGATAGTCAATCTTCTTGAATGTTGTGTTCAGTGCATTTCGATCGATAGGGCGGCAGGCATGGCTTCCTAAGGATAAAGGATGCAGCCTATTGTGATCTCCCAATATATACTCGAGGGTACGTGGGAGCACAAGTCCGTACTGGCACTTGACGTCTCAGAGTGGAGGAATCACCCAACCAACAATGAAAACAATGGTTACGAGGTTTTATAACGCCAGAATACGTCTCTAGCCTAGACCTCTAGATGTTGTGCGTTAGGTTCCAAAGCGTTGTTAGATTCATTAAATTTATTTTAAGTTGATCTCGTTTAAAAATTTGCCTTTCAGGTTCACTGCGTGATGTGTATACAATTCCTAAAATGCAGTCTAAGATGATAAACAACTATTTAATCTTCTTTTGGCAATGAAAATCCCAGCTACTAATGAAAGAAAGTTGAGAATCTTTCAACAAAGAGCACAGAGCACACACTAAATGCACCGTCCTAAATCAAACCAAGCATTCTAAATGCAAATGCACATGCATGTATTTGTTTTCAGCCTTCTTAATGTATGAATGACGATAAGAAAGCTAAGTGCAAATTTGAATTATTTTCAAAGCGACAATACTCAACAGATTTATTTTCAAAATGAAGTGAAGGTAAGAGAGACACTTTGCGATTTTGAAATGAAAATTGCTTTTTGACACTTTAAAAACTACTAATTCAAATCATATACAATAGTAACAGTATAATCGGCTATCAAGAACAATGGGATTGTCTTCTATGACTGAAAACGACAGCTACAACACTTTCAGATCAAGAAACGACAGTTTGACTATGATACTTCTTTGCAAAAGAGAACTAAAAATGGCACACAATACATAAAAACAATTACAGTTCTTTGCATAATGGAGGCGGAATGATGCAAGAGAAGGGGGTTTTCACAGAGATATACTGACCACAGACAACAAAACTCCTGAATAGAACTAAAAATAGTGAAGGAAATACCAAAGTCTGAAGGTAAAGTTAACCTTCCCTGACCATCGCACCTGTTACACAGGGAACCAGTATGCAGCACACCTACTGCACTCGGGAAGTTTGATGCATACAGACTGCCTTGAAGGCAAGGTGCGATGGTACCAGTGCGAGACTTTTAACGATTTTTGGATTACAATTTCCAATTCAGTTTAGGGATTTAGGCCGAGTAAGTGATTTTCAGCATATTTAAATCACATGGGTTGATCTAAGGAGGTTACTAGAGCCACCACTTAGGGAAATTAGAACATTTGCAGATCGACTATTTAATTCATAAACAAAACCCAGAGATAGACTGAAGCAGCATTGATTTACTTTGCATTTGTATAACAAAGGCAGTTCGAAGGCTAGCTGGCTTGACTTCAGGCTCTGTCTATAAGTTTATAAAAGAAACAAAGATAGGCTAACAAACAATCTAGTCGCTCCCCAGTGGAGTCGCCATTTTGTTACCAGGAACAGTGTCCACTCAGAGCTGCTATTCCCACTAAGACTGATAGCTATCTTAGAAACAAACAAGTAAAGTCTACTTTCGCTTTCCTTTATGAAAATAGATAAGAGCGGAACAAAGGAGACCAACCTTAGTCTTGTGCTTGGTTCCCTTATTTGATTCCTCTCCTTCCTGATAGATCTTTGCCGCTTCTTCTTCAACTGCCTAGCTTCAAAGAGCACCTGTAGAATCGCAACAACGTACTACTATCGAAGAACAGATATCTATATTCATAAATAACACAGGACCAGATATGTGTTAACCATACAAATGCATATATAAGCAAACATACAAGAATATGGAGGAAAAATTGAATAGCTTTATTAACATCAAGAGTAGCAAGAGGATTACAACCATATGTTCTGACCCAGCATCATCCTCCAGCAAGAAAGTCCTTCTTTACCTCAAGTAAAGCTTAGATCACCCAACACTATGAAGTTACACCAGAAAACCAACAGCACTTCTCTACAAGATACAAAATTCCAGCCTCTGGATCTCTGTGATGAGGGATCCATATATAGATGATTGTAGGGGGTGAGACATCTCCTGGGGTCTTGATTAGTGTCGTCTCTTTGATAGTTCTTGATTCCACTTGGAGAATGATGATCTCATACTCATCCCTGGTTGAAAACAGAGAGGCAAGTGTTAGAGGGGAAGCTTCTGGAAGATTCCATGATCTTCCACCTCGCAAATTGTCCCTACCATTTGTCCATTCCCGACCATTGCACCCTACAGAGGAGCCATTTAGTATGCATCGCACCCTTTACATTGGGAAGGTGATATGCATCGCACCCTCTGCACTGGGTATTCAGTATGGTCCAGTTTTGACCATTTCTGAGCAGTTTTTAGTGGAGAACTTTTGGGAAATGATGTAATCAACTGACTTTGTTCCTTTAGGTAGCGAAGAAACACTTTTAGGGACTTAGGAGCCCTCAGTTTATGGACATTTATGATTGTGGTTTTAGTGCCCAAAAATGTCTATAACATCTACTAAGGTATGTAAGTTATCCTATTATGATGCCTTAGGTGATTTCATTTTATTTATTAACCATTTTGAAACAGATGTACTAGAAGAACATTGGTTTGAGGCCTTAGGTCTAGCGTTACGAGCTATGTGTACAAGATGGTGGGGTACACATAGGGAGAATTTTTCTGATTGGAAGGAATATCGTCGAATGATGCGATTAAGCTTTGGCTACACAAATACTCGAATCCCAAAAAAGTACAGAGGGAAGGATGATCAACATGAGAATCTGGCATGATGGACTAAGGCGTGGGGTGAAATACCTCAACTTGATTGGTTGCATAGTTGTATTCATACCCTAGATGTTATTCCAAAGAATTATTGTTTAGAAACAGAGCTGCAACGTAGGACTGATGACTCGGATGAGATGAAGGAGAGATTCTTCTTCACATTTAGTTTTGAGGATGGGTTCACATGCATTGATGAAGTGCTTCAGGAGATTAAGTCAACAATCTTCCGAACACCTATCAAACCCATCACATGGGTACAACCTGACTGGAGTATGCAACTAAAACATGTTTTAGGATGTTATGATGTTATAATAGAAGAATTTGATGAGGATCCGAGGAATATTAATATCCCTGAATCAGAAGAACAACACGAAGTTGAGGGACCTAGTGTGGAGATCCCTGATATTTTGGAACCTTTGCACACAAATCAGGTGAACATTGGCTCAAATTCATAAGAAAAATTCACGAACATTGGTGACTATTAGGATGAAGATATTGTGGATAATGTAGCTTAGTTTCTCCATGAATATCATGAATTATTTCCAACCATGTTCTCTAATTTGAAGGGGATCGTAGGATATTTGTGGGTAATGAAGATCAATTTAAAACCTGATGTGAAGCCTGTTGAGCAGCGGTTGTATCGATTGAACCCCAAATACAAGGAAAAGGTATGAGAGGAACTCGATAAAATGCCTGCAGCCGGAATAATCAAGCTTGTAGAGGAATTAGAGTGGGTCAGTCCCATGGTGGTCGAAGGGAAGAAAACAAAAGGTGATATCAGGATTTGTGTAGATCTGTGGAAGCTAAATGATGCATGTGTCCATGATCCATTCCCTACGTCCTTTATAGATGAAGTTCTCCAGAATGTTGGCAGATAGGATGCATACTCATTTACGGAGGATTCTCGGGCTACCACCAAATTAAAATCGCATGATAAGAGAGAAGTGAGAATACCTTCACCACTCAATGGGGGTTGTTCCAGTATACAGTTATTCCTTTTGGAATCAAAAATTCCCCTACAATTTTCTCTAGCATGGTTGTCCCGACACTCAAGGAGTTCATTCATATTTTTTTAGAGGTTTATTTCAATGATTGGAAAGTGTTTGGGCTGGTGAAGACACATGTTTTGTCTACACATGATGTTGGATACCTGTGTGAACTACCCGATCTCTCTCAACGTTAATAAATGCATTTTTTGCGTACCTTACAAAACATTGTTGGGCCACATTGTCTGTAAGCAGAGATTTATGGTAGACCCTACTAAGATTGTCTTCATTATAAATATGGAGCCCCCTGGGAACGTAAAGTAGTTGCGTGTGACATTGGGTTATACTGGGTACTATAGGATATTTATCAAGGCATTTATGCTAATCACTGCGCCGATGGAGAAGTTCTTAAATAAGGACATTATGTTTTGGTGGGATGACAATTGTTAGAAAATCTTGTATGATATGAAGGAGAGGATGGTTACAATGCCAATCCTAGTATTCTACAATTGGAAGGAGGACTTTCATGTGCATGTGGATGCATCTTACATATCGTTGGGAGTCGTCTTAACACAACTAGGGGTAGGAGATATTGATCACTCGATTGCCTTTTCTAGTCAAAAACTATCTAAGGCTGAAAGGAACTAGTCAACCATAGAGTGCGAAGGTTTGTCTGTAGTTTATGCACTACAGAAGTTTAGGCATTATCTACTAGGTACACACTTTAAGATGTACACAAACCATTCTTATTTGACGTGCCTGGTCAATAAGCATGTGTTGGGGGGCGACAATCTATAGGTGATTACTCATTTTTCAAGAATATGATTTTCAAGTCATAGTAAAGCCCGAGAGATTGAATGCTGGACCAGACCACCGGCCTCGGATCGAAATGGCGAAGAGACTACAAATATTGAGGAAGGATTACTTGACGCATAGCTCTTTGCTGTCAGGGTTGTGAACCAAGACTTTGTAGACATCATTTAGTTCTTATCTACTAGCATAGCTCTTGAGCATTATACCATGCAACAAAAGAAGGAACTGTATAAGTTGGGGTTGGATGAAGTCTTATGTCGATATGTACTTTAATATGAGATGCACAATATTCTAGGAGAATCACATGGTGGTGTCACTGGAGGACACTATGCATTTAAGTCTACCGCATAGAATATCCTACGCATAGGACTATGGTGGCAAGTAGTACATAAATATTCTAAGGAATATGGCAATCCATGCGATATGTGTGGAAGAAATGGGAGATCATTGTGCAAAGATGAGCTTCCATTAAATCCACAAGCCACATTACAAGCATTTGATAGGTGGGTGATTGACTCCATTGGACCTATTCAGCGATCACGGAAAAAGTTGGGAGTTTGTTATATTATCACTACGACAAAATAGTTAAACAGATGGGTCGAGGCATAACTTGTGAAGGATTATGGTGCAGACACTTCCGTGGAGTTCATATTTGAGTTTATTCTATTAGGATTTGGATGCCCAAAAATTCTAATGAGTGATAGAGGTTGATACTTTGTGAACGAAACAATCACATCTTTAATAGAGGAATTCCATAGGTATCATCAGAAGAGTACAACATATCACGCTTAGGAAAGTGGCATGGTTGAAGTTTTCCACAAAATCTTGGAGAATTCCCTCATAAAGATATGTAATGTTAATAGGAATGACAAGGGATGAGCATATACCAGCTGCTCTGTGGGCTTATAGGACTACTTGTAGAAAATTGACTAGGAAAAGAACCTTTTGATTGCTTTATGGACAAGAAGAAGTAATGTCGATGGAATACATAGGGCCCAACCTAAGAATCATAGAAATAACCAATATGGCAGATAGCGACATCATGGAGAAACAACTTGCACAGTGGTTGGCATTAGAGGAAGACCACTTTTTGGCTGGTTTTCATTAGCAAGTAAAAAAAAGCTCATGAAAAGGCGTGGACCAATCGACACATCAAGTAGTGCACCTTCAAAAATGCCAATCTGGTACTAATGTATGACAACAAGTTTACCAAGTTTCTGGCGAAGTTTCAGATGCACTGGTTGGGACCCTATATCATTAAGGACATTTCGAATAGTAACACAGATCATCTCGCAAAGATGAATGGGGAAATATTTCTAGGAAGGATTAATGGAAGTACGTTGAAGGTTTATAGGGATGATCCTACCTCTGTTGATGATTACATGGACACAAGAATGTCTTGGTGCTACTGGCAGCTGAAAGAAAGAATAGGCCTATAAACTACGTTGCCAAGAAAAAACTTTGTCGAAGAAGGAAGGCTACATGATGTGTTGGAGGAATGCACAGATGGAAGTTGCGACAAAGTGGCTGTGCCAAAAGGAGAATTTACGCACAACCTACCCAGAGAACGACCGTTGGAACAACTATAGTTATTTCGACAACTATTTTTATATTAAATGGAGTGGGAGAAGTCCATTTAAGGCACAAATATGGGAGGATATGCCGCAAAAATTACATTTATGAGTATGATTGTGGGGGAATGGATAGTTTAAATGCAAACCAAGTTATAAATATTGCACCCAGCTCCACATTTGGCCACTTTACTTCTTGAGAAATTTCTCTATGTGGTTCTGCTTAACGAGCTGAGTGAACTGATGTATATCTAGTTACCTGAGTTGGGAAAAAGTTGAGAAAGAATTCTTGAAGAGAGGGGTAGGAAATATCATGACTGGAACATTGCCAATACCTATTACAACACCCAGGTTACTAAGGCCAAAACCTACTACCTCCACGACAAGAGACAAAAAGAAGAAAAAGCCACACCAAGCCCTGGTTCAGATATCATCACACAAATTCCAAACTGAGATCAGAAAGAAGGGTCTTATGGGTTAAAATAAGTAGTCTATAGAACCCCAGGACCTAGATGAAGAAGAGCTAACTATCGCGATTGAAATTACCAGCATAGAGGGTGAAAGCCAATTTCTTAGCTGCTACCATATATACCCCCAAGGAGATCAACTACCAAAGTAACTAAGGACCCTAACTCATTTTAACTCAAGGTATTCATGTCATCACTTCAAGAGGAACTACCTGTTGAGGGAAACTTATTAGCATGTGTACCATTTTAAAGATTGAGGATTGGGATTTGGGCGATCATGAGAAATTTCCACAATTAGAACCTAGTAAATTCTTGAAATTAATCTACTATGAGGAGGTGAGTGTCACGAGGCTTGAACCACTAAAGTGGGTGGCAGGTATTGAGTGTGCAGGGTTTCTGAACATGTTGTATGTCCCACATTCTAGCCACAACTTTATTAATAGTATCTGTGTGCGTCAATTGTTCGTCTTGGTTCATGATGGGTGCCTCTAGCTAGGAGGGTCGATCCCAGTTAAGGATATGTTGGTCCATAGAATCATAACGCTACCTTATCAAGGTGCAAACCTTGTAGAAACTTTTGTGCTCTAGTCATAGGAGAGAAAGCTCATAGATCAGATGAAGAGTGACCATATATTGGTGAAGAAGTCACAAGGCTACGCCATTAGCTCTATATCGGATGAAGTTGGGTAGTTTGCTGCATAGAACTTGGAAGAAAAATTAATGAGGAAGTGTTATGCTGATGAAGTGTTGGCACTAGTGGTATCCTTAGCTACATAGTGCAGCTAGGGGGTCCAATTTAATTGGGAAAAGTAACTCTACCAAGAATTCTTAGATGATTGCCGTGAAGCCCAAGATGATGGAAAAGTGTTCCACTACATGTGGTTACTATTATTGATCATGTTGCTAGCTTGGAGGATGCCAGAGGATTCCTAATTTCCAATGACAGATTTGGACTTATGCAAGGCTACAAAATTTGCCTCACTGTGGGCAACAAAAGACTCTGACCATATCATCGAAAACAAGATGTTCTACATGCTGTTTGAATTCGAGTTGTGTAAGGTGATTAACCAGAAGCCATGATTATGACCCACTTTGTTCAAGGAATACCGAAGAATTCTAGATTTTAAGGCCAATTTCCATAATGTATACATCTGGATGAGGCACGATATCACGAAGAAATGGAGGGAATTGCCATTTTTGGTGATTGAAGATGATATCGCAAATTTAGTCATTAATTGGATGGTTGGATGGCTTCTTCCCATAGATGTTGTTGAAGGTATCATGGGGACTAGTTCTGAAGACACAACAGGAACCAGTAAACTAGCATGGAAGGAAAAGAAGAAGCGAACCATCAATCTAGAGAAAAATACAATGTAAGAACCAAAGGGTGAGGTTGAAGGAGAGCCGCATATTAAAGAATGAGGTTAGAGTACTGCAGACCCCTTTGATGACCCGGAGAATGTTGGTTCTCCTTTTATTCTTAAAAGGAAACTTAAGTCAAGTGTGGGAGGTGCATGTAAGAAGCGCAAGTCTGATAAGACCGTCGGTGTGGAGGCCATGGTCCTCACTGAGGGGGACCTTGATGAGATTGGAGACATTATTTGGACTATAACAAAAGAAATTTTGGGTCATATTGAAGATCATTACCAATATGTCTTGTCCAAGGTCGAAGTGGGCCCCGCAAAGTTGTAGGTTCATGCGAGCCAGGTTCAAGCGAGCATGGCTCAAGTGAGCAAGTCTCAAGCGAGAGTGCGATGAATGACATCAGGTAGTATGCAATCACTCCTCATCTTAGAGATTTGTGTTTTATGCCTTCCTAATTGATATTTACATTTGAATGATGTCATGGAACCAAATTGTGCCCAGCTACCCAAAGACGTAAGTGTTAACCTTGTCGCACTCCCCCTATGCAGATTGCATGAGCTACACCAAGGGGTAGGAGATGAGATTAAAGTGCGTGAGAAATGGGATGTCATGGTGATCAGAGATGTGCATATGACCAATCCACAGATGTGACATGAAAAGCACAAGCCTCTCCAGGACCATGATGCGGGAGCTGTGAGAAGGGAACAGCTAGAGCAGGACATTTCAAGTGAGTTCCTTAAGCTCCTAATTCAGTCGGAGGCTACTTCTAAAGACATAGTGAAATAGCTAGAAAATGCATTCAAAGATTCAAAGGTGTAGGTGGATACATTTTTTTTCGATCTTCCACTCCAAATCAATGAGTTTCAATTGAACTTGCAGGCCACAAGAAGTCAGAGAGTAGTGCGAGGCTTCCATCAGAACTGATGGGGTGAAGTTTGATGTTGTAGTAAAGCAGTGTAACCAGTTGTTTGATGAAGCTCTTGAATGGTGGGTTTGACTACAAGAGGACCCACAGGTGAAGAAGATTGAAGTTTCCATTTAGGATAAGCATATGCACTACGATGCGATAAAGGCAACGACGTGCACTGTGGCCCCTATGCAACAGTTCACTCGATTGAAAGAGGGTACATCCCTACAAGGAAAAATCAAGGTGTTTTAGAAGAAGATGTATATCATAAGTGCACAAACGCATCCATGGGAGGAACAATTAGGGAAACTATCATAGATGTGGAAATCACTCTTAAGAGTATGCACCAAACGTAACGGACCATTGGCTTAACGATAAATGGGTCAGCTACAGAAAACTTGGTGGAAGAATTGCGACAAATAGTTCTTTCATGCATGGAGGTTCTTCACCCAATGAAGTCTTCATTTAATAGCCTAAAAGAAAATATCTAGAGTGTACAAGTGGAGTGACTCGAGGATGTGTCACATCATTATTTTCGGGGCCTCTTGGATGGGGTCACCTGGGTCAAATTTTGTTAAATATTGTAAGCCTCTGCATTTTAAGGAGTAGAGCGCAAGTAGCGTAGGTCAAATAGGGGTCAAGGGGTTTTACAAAGGTCAAAACCCTTTATGTCTTACTATTGTTTTGAGATCCACCCATGGTTTGTGGACCATGGTATTGTAATAGCGAAGGATATATAAAGGGACGTCTTAGAAAGTCTAAGATAGGGAATATAAAAATGTACTTCATGATGATATGATTTTGGGTGTGTAATTGTAGACCTTTTTATGTTTTTGGTGAAGGGGAAGGCTCCTATAGTTGAGTGCGTGGAGACCTTAGTAAGTCCACAACTGAGTCTGTGGGCCCCTACAGTTGTGTGCGCAGGGTCTGGAAAGGTTGTAAAAGAATATCTAAAGTAATAGAAAGATATTCAAAGAAATATTATGTATATTTTCATGCATTATGTATTTTTTGTATTTACATGTAACTGAATCATATTTGTTTGTATTCTATCTTAATTACTCTGCTAATATGGGGATCAACTATTAGATGTTGTTTTGTGAATGATTAGATAGTTACACGAAGTTTATAACTTTCTCTAACTAGAAATCATCTATATCTCATGAATAAGAACTCATGAAGGTCAGAACTAGGTTAAAACTATAAAGGACACCTTAAAATATATGACATAGCCTTTTGGATGAGCAAGCATGGTTCTAGCATCTCCGAATACTTCCTCAACTGAGATTGTATTTTGCGCTATGTAGGTTGTTCCTAAAAGGGCCAGTTGTGTAGGGTTTTATTGGTTAGCACATCTAACTCTAAACCTGGTTCCAAGCCCCCTCAAGCGAATAAGAATAAGTAGCTGAAACGAGATTTGTTCAATTTAAAGAGGGAAATGACCTCAAAAAATTGTGAATATGATTCACTGTCTTTGAAGGTTAAGCTGGAGGAAGCCATACAAAATGAGGAGGTACATCAAAATATCATTCAAGGATGGGAAGAAAATTGCTAGTATCTTGAAGCAGAGGTGGTCCCTCTTAGAACTAATCATGAGAGGGTCAAGACCTAGAGGGGAATAAATGAGTGATTTGTTGAAGGTTCTAGAAACTAGATTAGATTCTGAGCTGTCAAAGGCCCTCAAGAATTAGAGCTGGATTATGGTGCTCAAAGGAAAAATAATATTCAATCGAGAAGAAGAAGAAGATAAACTTCATGTCCACAGCAGTTGAAGAACCATAGTTTCATAGGAGGAATAATCATGAAATATTTCATGAAGATAAAAGAGAATCCAAACAAATAGGAGATCGTCAATGGAGAATGAGTTGAACAACCAGTTGAGCAATGTATTTCTCTGTTAAATCTTACAATGCTTCTAAAAATAGGCGTGCCTACTATTTTTATGGTCATTGTTATAAGTGTCACATTTTTGGACACAAAGCTCTTGATTGTAGAAGTGTCAAAGTTGAAATAGATAAAAGATCTAAGCTTTAATACACATCGGACTGCTTGGGAATGAGACATTAGTGTTAAGATATTCTTGTGAAAAACATAGAAAATCTCAATTATAGATGAGATCAAGATAAAAAAAATTATAATTATACTTCCTAAAAATCCGTAGGATGCAATAAATAATATTTAATGGGATAGGATAAAGATATCCACTAAATCACTTTGTTGGAGAAAGATGCTAAGTATGGGTAGAACGAAGCACCGCAGGAGAGAAAAGTGGGTCTAAAACAAAAAAAAAGGAGGCCTTGGCATGTATGTGTTGGTAGAGCCATGAAAGAGGGGTGTTGCGTAGGAAAATATGCTATGAAAGAAATGTATAAAAATAAATTGTCAAGGTATGGACTTCTTGGATCCCTAGAAAGCACATATTTGCTCAGGGGGAACTGAGGGATTCCATTAAAGGTAAGGATGAAAGCGACTCATTCCAGTGCAATCCTAGTTTATAAATACAATTAGAATTCTCGATATTCATATTGAAATTATGGCTATAGGAAAATTCTGAATGTGTTGTTTATGTGGGTAATCATACATGTTATATTATTCTCTAAGCATGAAAGGTCTATTGATGGTACTCGTTAGTTGTATATTTATATTTGTATGTTGTATTAATTATTGTAATTACTGCACCTGTATGGGTGAGCTAGTCGACTAGTTATGAGTATGCACATGAACTACAAAATAACAATTACAACATGAATCTATGAATAATTAACTTTTGACGAATGTGTTATATGAATATGCTTGATCTAGGAAAATAATAAATGTGTAATAATGTATGGGGGAAATTCTTCTCATGCTCGAAAAAAATAGAGTTTTTGTGTTATATTAGGGCGTATTACCTCAAATCTCTATTGAGTACATTGTTAATTTTGTGCACATGGGTCAATTTATTTTAGAGTCAGGAGCGCATAAAATTTCCCTTCGGACTCATAAGATATGTTTGGTAAATGAAGTGATTGTTAAATTATATGTTATGATGAGAAATCAATAGGAAATACAAATTGAGTGGAAATTTGTGAACCATGGTAAATGAAATAGGTATACTCGTTGATACTTAGTGTATTTAGTAGTTTACTATCCATAATCTACTGATATAGTCAAAGTGTAGATTCCTTCCCCAATCTTACCAAAGGAGGAGATTAGCTATAGTGGAATCAAAATTTCAAGGAATGATACAAAGGTAATTCCAATTTCAGAGTCGAAATGACAGAGAAATATTAAGTTCTATCATTTTTGGAATCATCAAGTGAGGTATTACAATCTCTGAAACCTATTTCTAGTAGTTCCTCTTAGATGCACACGAGGAAGAGAATATCATTTTAACTACCACTAATGGTACACAAGACTCAACATAATTAATACTACACCCGAACATGCATTCAGAAAAAGGAAATTATCAAAATCATGATTAACCCTTGGAATAGAACTTGCTAAGAGGGGAAAATTCAATAATGGTGACAGAGACATAAATAGCTTAAGGTATTTACAAATTGGCTAGAATAGAAATTTCCCACTTAATTATTTGACATAAATCAACGAATTTGTGAATTCAATTGTAGAATAATGTAGATACATAAAAGAGACAAAAGGGAAAACAAAATGTTACAAACCACATACTATGTGAAGCTACAATGAATAAGAGGAAAAAAAATAAAACCATTCTCAAACCAAATATGCATTAGATACATACAAAAACCATACTTAATTGTCATATACGAATATTAGAGAGAATTAAAATATAGGAGAACTAGAAAACACAATGATATGTCTGACATATAGTCTAAATTTATATAACTCATGGAACAAGGAAGTATATAATCAATATGAGGAAAATATGACATACATTTTGTTCGAAGAAAATAATTATAAGAAATATTTCGTAGTGGGAAATGTTTTGCCAAGCTCATTAAATAGCTGGAGGTCTATACCATTTTCTATGTATCTGTCTACATTCAACTACTGATAAAAAAATGTGATAACAAGAGAGTATTCAAGTTCCTAAGTCTGCGGCGAGACTAGAAAATATAGCAATGGCCATTAACAAGAGAAATATAAACTGAGAAAGAAGAGAAACAAGTATCCCTTTTATTCTCAAATGACACATCTGAGAAGAAGAAATTGTGTAGTGGAACTGACCTGGGTGTGAATAGAAGAAGTTAGTAGGTGGGAGACAAAACACTAACCCTTAGTTGGTCCTTAAAAAAAAACATTAAGCCCATAGGTACCGAAATCAATTGCAATAGTGGAACGAGTTAGTTAGAACCTTACTTGCAAGAATGGGAACCATAATGTAATAGATAACAAATATAATCTATAAGAAATTTGGATGGATGCCTATTGATGATGGGGTTTTGTTGGAAAGCTCAATTTTCCTAGGAATTTCATGAAACATCATAAATTGGGGTAATCAACCTACCATGTCTGGGGTTACCAAGAAAATACCCATAATAATATATGAATAATGGAAATAGGTAAGCGTACTTGTACCCATGTACAGGAAACAAAACTAAACATCTCCTAAATAAATCATTGGTTCTGCACATCCACCCATGATTACAAATTTTAGGACATGAAGGAACAAAAAATCAAATTCATATACCTAAAACCCTAATAAACTAACGGTGAAATATCTTTAGGTAGAGTAACAAGGAATAGGTGTTGTAGGATAAACTCCCCTAGGGTCTTGGGTGGATACCCTAGCAGACTGGAGGTTATCTATATAAAGAAACACACATTGCATACAGCCATAATGCTACTATAAGCAAACTCTACGATAGGGTGTACCTGAGGTCCTACATTTGAGAAGATCCTTCCAGGGTCCAAATGCTTTTTGGAGTTCCTTTTGCTCCTTTGACTTGGAAAACAATCAATTCAAGAAAGTATAGCAGTATATGGACTAAACATCATAAAGAAACCATCTTCATATTATAAGGAAAGGTAGTTATTTATGCAATTAAACAACCGTTCACATATGAATCATAACATGAATATCATAAGCATGAAGAAGATCTATATCAGGAACAAAGACATGTGTTTCTTTTATTATAGACAAATAAAGTATAGAAAGGAATAATTTCACCTAATTCATCCTTTCGCAGGCTCCAAGTGGAACCGTCTCCCAGATTCATCCAGTCTCAAGCCTTTAACAAACTCCTTCCATGACTTACTCCATGATATCTCAAGTAGTCTGAAAACATCAACACACACAAGGAAACAAGGGTTTCCTGTAGAATGGGGGAAGTGCAGGAGGCACTAGGATCTTCAGACCTGGTCAGGGAAATCTTAGCATAATAATCTTTCTCTCTCTTCTCTCCTCCCTTTGGCCTTCCCATTGAAGCATTTTTATACTTCTCCCAAAGTAGTTTTTTAGTTGGGAATTCGTTGGGAACAGTTGGGCCACGAGCACTAACAGGTAATCAACAGGGAAAACCTATGATCTCCGCTCGAAATTAAGGAGATTTATATTTTTTTAAGTGTTTTAAGACATATACGCGGGTTGGGTATACACAGACCCACGTATACATGCGTTTAGCTCAGGGCAATGTCACGTATAGGGAATAAAACATTGTTTTTTAAATTTGGGACCAGGTCTGGAAGGAGGGGTTTCCCTAGGCCATGAGTGCAGCATCACAAACCTCAAGAGTGAGATTTGGAGCTATAACAGATTCCCCCTAATATATGAGGTCAGAAGGGGTACATGATGGCCGAAATGTATTAAGAAAGTTCATGGAAAGGAAATCTGTCGAAAACTAAGAAGGACTGCACCAGAATTCAACAAGCCAAGCCACAAAAGGAGATTAGAAAGAAAGATTGTCTGAGGCAGGCATAGCCATGCTCAGAGAAAGTATAGCATATCCTCATATCAGGTACAAGTGGATCCACTAAGTATACAAGTATAAATGACTAGAAAATACATAATGGATCATCTAATCATGATCAAACAAGTACATGTCTGAATGTCACATATAAGAATGTCAATGATGCTGAAGGATGAACCAGATCACTAATATCAAAGACTGATCCCAAAAAGTACCAAATGAACATGATGGAATAAGATGGTACTACACTGCAAACTCAGGTGTGAGCATATAAAATGTCGCTGTGAATGACTGCAACATATAAGGTTAAGTGGTATCAACTAGCAGCAACATGAGCAACTATCAAGTGAACCAATGAATGTTGATACAACCTGAGGTCTTCACCGACCACCGTGGTACATTTCTACAGCATGGGAATAAATGATCTGAAGTCGACCATGTGAGAAATCATTTGATTACGGGTCATTGATGTATACCATTAACAAACGCGAGACTACTCATCGATAATGATAATGAGCATCAAGGTACCCAGTACAATCCAACAAGTGTGAATAGATGAGCTGGAGTCGAACACCTATAAGAATATATCGATCAGGAGACAATGATGGTTTCCCACTATCAATAGCAAAGGATCTGCCACTAACGACTGCAAACCCCAAGGTATTGCAAAATGGACTCTAGATCTTTGCCCCAAAGCAATGAGTCGAAGTCGATAGGGAAAGATCCGCTAGAAGGAAGGCATTGAGGCATCCTTCATCAATCTAGCGCGAGTGTAACCTGTAGGCCAATAATGTGAAAGGAATCGGATGAAAACGATGTAGTAACCCGACCGAAGTACATTTCTGACGTACACAAGATGTGGCTAGCACACGGCAGAAACCCTCTGAACCAACCAATAATGAAAGCTGACACAGAGGCGAGGTTTCCACCAATAGGGTCAAATGGAATCCAAGGTACTACACGAATCCCAATGTGCGATAATGTAAGCTGATGTTGAACACAAGGGAAACCACTCACTTAAAGACCCATGATACTGATCGATGCTGAGCACAAGGTAACCTATCAATAATGAAAATAGGGCCAGGGTGCAGTTGTAGGCTTGTCCTCAGAGCAAGATGTCGTCATCGATAAGAATAAGACTCGCCATCAGGAAGTCAATGGAGACCTCGAACCGGCATGAGTAAAGGACCAATATAACTGATGTCATGATAGACATAGTACTGACAATCAGGGATGGCTGACTGAAGAAATGAGTCAAGAGACACCGCAGAGAGGCCGACTCAGGCTAACCTCCCTTGAACAAAAGCACGACTCAATGTGACTATGTGGCAGCATATGATGACTCCGTATAAGCTCGTTGCGTAGGAGGCACAAATGAACTCTCCATATTATTGGAAGAGATAACCAATCGGGGGAGAACTGACTCAATAACAAGGTTAAGGCATACCTAAGTCAAACTAAATCCCACCCAAATGGAGGAGACTTTGCTTTGAGTGCTTTGTTCAAGGGCGACACGACTGACTCTTGCTGCCAACAATAAATGGAAATACTGTCCTGTTCCTGCTCTTTTTTGGAATATATAATTTTTTTGGTCTTTTTCTTTTAAGCTAGAAAACGAATAAAAGAATGCTACGGTATTGTGGAAAGAACGAGTGTCAGCCAAGCAGATGATCTAGTTCCTCGGAATGGAACATTCCTATGCTCAATGCAGGGAGGCAAAAACTGGTCAGAGACACTCAAAGGTATGTTCGTTCCACGGGTCAAGGTGTGTCAAGTTGCAGAAACCAAAGGTATGCAAGTTTGATTTTGCAGTCGTCATGGTCAAAAGTTGGCTTAAACACAAGTCCAAGTGAAGCCAGCTTAAGGCCAAAAGGTGCAAATAGTCCAAATGCAATGTAGTAGTACAACACAACACAAAGAAGCCTCTAGGTTATAAGGCCAGAACAAAATGAAGAAGCAAAGAGGAATGAGTCTTCATCGCATAAGTCATGGTGGGACTATAGAGGACTCTTGAGCCTACTCAAAACTAAGCAACATGGGCAACAAATGTCAGTGAGGTGCTAACTACGATGCCCATGTAAAGGATGGATCTACCATCATGTCATGATTTAAAGAATCGGTGAGTGAAGATGGTTTATGAACCATAACACGATGGGATCGACCCTATGGCAAGTGTATCGACAGATGGAGACTAGTATGCATAATGCAACAGAAAAATCACCTCCCTAACCTATATGCCAGTGAGAAAACGATACCTGCCATGACAAATCAGTAGTCATAGAACCATCTCAAAACTATCGAAAACATCCAAAATGTCCTGAAAATCAAACCATTCTCGATATTCCAAGCTCCCAAGTTAAAAGTTACATGAGACCAAACAAAATCAAGTTTTGAAAAAATTTGACATTTTCAAAGCTTATAAAAGGGTTTTTGGACTCACCATTTTCACCATTTGAGTTTGAGAGCAGAGAAGTGGAGCAAAAGGAGCAAACTTCCGATACGCCAAATTCAACCGTTTAGATTCTTCCAAAGTCTCCAGGTAACTCTTCTTCTTATCTTGTAATTAATTATGACTAGTTTTGGAAGTTTTAAAAAATGTTTTACTATTGCATTTTTGCCAAAAATTCCTGCGTGGCGTATACGCGGATTGGTAATATGAAACCCGCGTACACGCGGGCCCTACACGCGACTGTGTGTAAAGGGACCCACGTATACACCGCGGACATTTCAAACACAAAATCTAACAGTTCAAATTGATTTTTCTTTCAAGATGCCAGTCACTTGGCGAGAAAGAAAGCATACTGCAGTAGATGATGAAGTTATGAACAGTCCTGAGGCTTTGGATGCATTGCAGGGATGTGGTTTGCTAAAGTTCTTCAAATTGCCTAATATGAAAGCAAACACTCGTCTGCTTGAGATGCGTCTTGATTATTGGAACATCGAGGAGGATGCTTTTGTGATTGACTAGATGCCACTTAGGATAGAAGTGGAAGATATATATTTCATCACAGGACTTTCCCGAAGGGGAGAGGTAGTACATGCCTGGGGCAGGACATGGAGCAGCCTCTCAATCGAGGACTACGTACAAATATATTGCCCGGGGCATCCGTAGAAATTCGGAAGTCAGATTTCCATCACACATGTGGCGAGTCTATCATTGAGGATAATCTTGTTCATCATAGCTCAAGTGAACGGAACAACTTCTCTGCACCAGGCATCATGGCTAACCATGAGCGTGGCATTTGATAGTCTCACCATTGTGTTTGATTGTTGTACTCCTCTTCTGGCTAGTATGAAAAGCCAACTCAATTCTATCAAGAGAGGATAGACCAAAAAATTCAGTTATGGGACTATCTTGTGTTCTTTCCTTTTCGAGAGAGTCCTTGCACTTCGTCCCAGAGTGCTGGTTTCTATCAGCACCCCACGAGATCCATGAATGGGCAGGTGGGCTGACCTGATGAAACGTCTGGGAGGTGGGGAGGTCCCACTGACTTCTTTTGACAATGACTTCTTTTCCTGGTGGGATCAACAGATCATCACAATTGATGACTATCCCTATTCAGGGTTGGATTTCCGAGGAGATCCCGATCTAGCATTACCACCGACCGTAGCATGGGGCGACATTGGTAAGTGATTTTTGATGTTATGATATTTTTGATTTTTCAAATATAATAATGCAGTTTGAAAAATATTTTTGATAGGATTCAAATGACTAATATTGATCATGTTCCAGATATTGGGCCACTATGACCAAATGAGTTCCCACGGCACAAACGTCACGACCAAGGGGCCGAAGAGGCGGCTGCAGACATGGAGCGGACTCTACGCACAGTTCAGCGGCACTTGGTGAGACTGACTCACCGAGTCCCAATGGCGGCGGTAGAGGACCTTCCTGTAGAGATGCAGCGTCACGTGGTTGGCATGCCATGAGACTGGGTTCGCACTTTTAGGCGTGTGGCCAATGCAGTAGTTGCCTACTTAGCCGCTCATCTTGAGCTGGGGCATTAGATGCAAGAGACATGATTATGGGCATTTGAGTCCCAATTTTGTATTTTTTTGGACAGACTTATGTACACTCGAAACGCTTTATGATATATATATATACATTTTGACTTTCTGATGCTTAATTTATTGTGATGAATGATTGATGTGCCAGTCTAATGCTTGATTAGCGATAGAATCAACTAACCAATTATGAGATCTTGGAATATGAAAATAATTAATATAAGTGAATGATCTTTGCAACAACCTCACCCTTAAATATTGGCGATATAAACATGGATCCCTTACCCGATAAATGTTATTTAATTGTGACACTATCAATTGTGAATCAAGATAAACTACCAACGAGTCGATTTCATGAGAAATTGCCTTAGATAGCAAATTAATGACGGCAGTATACTCAGCCATATTGTTTGAAGCGGGACCAATGCATACTCCCCTTGATACCATCAATTGACCAGCTGGATAATAGAGTACCCAAGCTATGGAAGCGAGATTCCGAGTGTGCCAACTAGCACCATCGGCAAATCCAAAATAGACCAAGTCATCCATCAACACCTACCAAAGCAGACCAAAAAGTGTTGATATCACAAACTCTCGATAAAAAATGTACAAATATACATAATTTACAAAGAAGCCATTGCCTATCTGCTACTTAAGCAAAGTACTTCTTAAGGTAGAGCTCGTTTCAAGGCTCCACCAATTTGTTTCCTTCGAAATCGATTAACTCATATGACCCTTTTGTTAAAACTTGTTTAATTATGAAGGGACCGTACCACATAGGTTTGAATTTGCCTACCCCCAAGGTTTCCTTATCTTGGTCGTAGACCAAGACGAGGTCACCTTCAGAAAAGACACGAGGACGGACAACTTTATCATACTGGGTTTTAACCCTTTTCTTATGAGCCTCATTTACTGTGGCTGCATCTCGACACTGCTCATCGAGATGTTCTAAGTGAAGGAGGCGCTCTTCGAGACTAGAGGTCTCTAGAAGGAGCTCAATAGCTAACTTAAGGTATGGAATTTCACATTCGACAGGAAAGATAGATTCCATCCCATAAAGTAACTGAAAAGGTGTAAAACCTGTAGCAGTCTTGATAGAGGTTCGGTATGCCCATAGAGCCGGATACAACATAAGATGCCAATTGGATCGATTTTTGTCAATTGTCCTTTGCAGGATCATCTTAAGGGTTTTGTTTACTACCTCAACCTGTCCATTGGCCTGAGGATAATAAGGAGATGAATGTTCCTGCCAGAAACCTAATTTGAGAGCCAATTCGAACATTAGTTGATTCTGGAAATGATTGCCATGGTCAGTGACAGTCTCTCTTGGGATACCAAACCTTGAGATAATATGATTAAAAAGGAATAATGCCATTGTCTCACTATCATTTTTATAAGTAGGGATGGCCTCAGCCCACTTCGTGAAGTAGTCTACGGCCACGATAATATACTTGTGATTCGTTGCTGAAGGCAGATTACAAGTCGTAAAATCAATACCCCACTTAGTAAAACGACCTACAGTGACAATGGGAAAAAGAGGAGCTGGATGTGCACGCATCTTCTGAGTATAAATTTGGCACTGGTGACAGCGTTTCACCGCTTCAACATAATCATTGAAGAGCGAAGGCCAAAAATAGCTGGCACGAAAGATATGCTGAGCTGTAGGAAGCCCTGATAGATGACCACCACAAGCTCCACTGTGGCAGTCATTTAGGACTGACTCTGCCTCCTCTAAGGTTAAACAGCATCGAAGGATTTAATCAACTCCCCGACGATATAATGTATCACCAATGATAACATAATTTTTAGCGAGGTGACGTAATTTCCAACGTTCATCCTTAGAGAAAGTAGAGGGAAACTTCGATGTCTAGAGATAAACAATGATATCTCGATACCAAGGGTTGAGTGGAGAGATGAGGAATAAATGTTCGTCGGGAAAACTTTCCTCTTAAAAGGTATCCTCTCCACAAGGAAGCTCGGAAATTAGCTTGGAGAAAACCATAGATTTCTTGGACTTGGCGGACAAGAACTCGAGATCAAATTCTTGTAAAATGATAATCCATCGATTATATTTGCCCCTAATCACTCGCCTACTGAGGACATACTGAAACGGATTGACCGCTGCCAAGACAAAAGTTTTGCGTAGTAGGATATAATGACGGAGCCGCTGGACAGTGTGGATAGCTGCCAAGGCCAACTTCTCAACCAGAGAGTAGCGAAGTTCAGGACCTATCAAGCCTCGACTCAAATAATAAATCACATGCTCTGTAAGAGCATCGTCTTCCTAAACGAGAACCATACCAATGGTTGATTCTGCTGCAGCGAGATATAAAAGGAAGTCCCTACCATAATCCGGTGGACACAAAAGTGGGGCAGAGACTAATGCCTTTTCCAAAGCATCAAATGACCGCTATGCAAAGTCGTCCCACACGAATGGAACCCCTTTGTAGAGCAAACGCATAAACCATTTAGTGATCTCGACATAGTTCGCTATAAACTGTCTTAAGAAATTAGCCTTCCCTTGAAGACTTTGAAGTTGTTGAATGGAGGACGGGGGAGGCAGCTGGACTATCGCTTCTACCTTGAAGGGGTCAACCCTAATCCCTTCATTTGACACAATGAACCCTAACAACCGACCGGACGTAACAGCAAAAATGCACTTGTTGGGATTCAACCGGATTTTATAAAAATGACATTGCTGAAAAACCATTCAAAGGTGACTGGGGTGAATAGTTCTCTTTCGAGAACGAACAGCGAGATCATCCAAGTATGCTTCGACGATATGTTTGATGTCATGGAAAGCATATGACATGGCCCGCTGGAAAGTAGCTCCAACATTTTTTAGACCAAACAGCATCTTTCTGTATGCAAAGGTACCCCAAGGACATATAAAAGCCATCTTATGTTGATCTTCAAGATGGATGGAAATTTGACTATAACCCGAAAACCCATCCATGAAGGAAAAAATCTCATTACCCGTACACTGGTCAATAATCTGATTAATGAATGGTGTGGGGTAATTATCTTTCGGAGAAGCCTTGTTTAAGTCCCTAAATTCAATGCATAATCGGATTGTTCCTTGCTTTTTATCTACAGGGACTGGATTAGAAACCTAATCGGTAAGAGGAACAGGGTATATAGAACCCGCCTTGAGTAGCTTCTCTACTTCAGCTTTAATGGCTACCACTTTCCTAGGATTAACCAGCCGAAGCCTTTGATGAACCGGCTTGGTGTTTTCATACGTCTTGATCTCATGCTGAACTATAGAAGGATCAATGCCAGGCATTTCCTCGTAAGACCAAGCAAATACATCTCGAAATTCCTTGAAAAGGTCAGTGTAAATTTGAACTTCTTCAGGTCAGTTCCGATGAAGAGATTCTCGATCACGTTAGGGTCCCTATATATGTTTACAGATATCGTTTCTGAAATCACCGACATATTACCTTCGGCACGAAAGTGTGCTGGAGCCAAAGGATTTGATATCTTACAAACATCACTAGTGAATAGCTTGGAGAACCTAGATTCCACTTCGTACAACGGAGGAAGGAAATATGAACGATGGTGTAAGTCTTCCCAAGGTTGATCTACACCCATCATTACTTCGAGGATTGCTTCTTCAGAAGGTAAAACCATATCTAAGCAATCCAAGGTGGAGGTGGAATCAAAGGCCCAAGCCGGGGCCACATCACCCTCAAACTCCTCTTTGGAAAAAGGAGCGGAGTGGTCATCTGCAGAGTTAACGATAGACTAATACCTAAGCTCAACTGAAGACATAGGGGATGCCATTCCATTTACTTGTCCTTTAGCTAATGTGGTCATAGGTGAAGGCAAGGTCAAAGGGTCCGAAAAATAATGAGTTAGGAAGAACCCTTCTCGAAGAGACTCCTTGGATGATGAAACGACATTGATTCGAGCGATAGGAAAGGGAAACTCAAAGGTACATATCAATGAGGAATACATCCCAACTCCTAGATTCTCAATAGGCGGGCGAGGGTTATCCACTAAGGGGACAGTAGAGTCAGAAGTTGCTTGAGGATCAATTGGACAATAATCCAACTGATCAACCTTAATGATTTTCCCTTCATGAGGAAAGCAGATGACACGAAACAGATTCGAAACAACGACATCCATCTCGTATACCTAGTTCCTTCCTAAGAGGAGATTATAGTCTAGGTTAGAATCTATGACCTCTACTTAAATATTGACGACCTTTCCTCCAACACATATAGGAAAGGTTGGGATAATCCCATGCGGCTTATGAGAATGGCCATCAAACGCAGTCAAGAGGGTAGGTGAAGGAACAGCCGAAGGAGATCCAATGGCCTTCCAACATGACATCGACATGACACACGTGGAAGCTCCTTCATCAAAACTGGTGTGAAAAAATGTTAATCTTTCGGTATGTAGCCTTTATCTGAAAAGCCATGTGATGAGGGAGTCACTTTTTGACATTTAACATGTCAAAAGTGAGCACTAAAGAATTAGTTGGATCAACTACCCCAATTGCCGAGAGTAAGGCACTTCATTGAGCCGGACATGACTAGAGAACCTCTAAAGCAGACATGGCACATGGATTCTGGGCCAGATCCTCCACAATGGAATAATTTTGGGCAGCCCTAGCGTTACGATTAATAGTTGCACGTTTAGCGGAACCTTTCAGTATCCGTGGTATAGTCTCAGCAGGGGGTCGCTCAATATGAAGGTCGGTATTTCTGGGAGCAGTTTTGTCCTTCGAAGGTTTGGCTTCACCGTAATCATGTGACCGAGTAGCCACGTGGACATTAGAACCCATCATGAAAACATTTGATGATTTTTCCCCTTCCTGGCTGCCCCCAGAGGAGGTACCAGGATATGAACTCATGCCAGCAAGCAATTGTTGCCCTTGGGGAAAATGGTTGGTTAACATCTCTTGAGAACTAGAAGCCTCTTGCTGCCCTAACAAGTGTTGAGCATCCTGAATCTTCGGGCAAAGATGAGTTAAATGGTCTCCACTACACAACTTGCATGGAAACTTGACTTTCTTTCTAGACTCATTTCTACCTCCACCAACATTATTGCCAGATTTATTTGTGTCAGCCTTCCCATCCTAATTCTTTTTCTTATCTCATCCTTTCTTTTTCCCATTGGAGTTTTGACTTCCTTTGGGGTTATCAGATTGGACGACATTAATCGAAGAGGGTTGGGAAGATGAAGTATTAGACGATGTGACTTGGTTGTTTGAAGTAGTCTGCAATTACAACTGCTACAATTGGCTCAACACGTTCACCGCATTTGTGTCTACTGATCCAACTACACCATCGGCATGGGGACCTGGCTTCGACTTGGCTATGTCAACCTTCGACCCAGGAGCATCTGGCAAGTATTTTTGTAGGATCCCAAACTAAGAGTAGATCATTCCTAATTGCTGGGCCCTAAAAATCGCTTGCTCCTCAGAATAGACTTCGGATATGGAGACATCCTTAGAGATCTCAGGTTGTAAAGATTTCAGAAACCATTCGAGATGGTACTCCGGAGGGATTTTGACTTTAATGAGCCTCTTTCTTCGTCTCCATTCCTGAATATGGTCAGAAATGTGAGTTGTCGTGTCCTGACGAAAGGTGGCCAAAAGTTCAGTTCAGGCATCATAATGGACAGGCAACTGGAAATGATTTAGGAAAATGTTAGCTAAGTTGGTAAAAGATGTAAAGCTAGCCCCTGGCAACTCTATATACCATTTGGCCGCATTACCAATCAAGGTGGGTTGAAAAAGTCTCAACCTCACTGAATCATCAATAAAAGAGTTCGACGAGCACTACAAATGGAATGTGGTTACATGGTCGCCTGGGTCTTCACCGCCCTTTCCTTTGAATTTTGGAATGTCTGAAGGGAGTTTGGTTGGGATCGGAGGCCATGCCGGATTATATTTGATTGGGTCATTCGTTAATTTTGTGAGATCTGGCAAGTTCAAAGGTTCCAGAAACGAAAGCCTAGGAGGACCTTGGGGATTTTACCCAGACTGGGCGGAGCCCCCAAAGCTCTGAAAAAGATTGGCCTGGATTTTGGAAGGCACCGGGCTACTTGAAGTAACCAGCAGAACCTACTGAACCAAACAACAAGCCTTGTGATCCAGCATAACTCGGAGTTTGACCAACTCCGACCGCAAAACCTCCATAACCGGCAAAGTTTCCTCCTAAAGAATTATAAGTAGTTCACAACCCCTGATAACGATTCCAAGCAGAGGCTAGTGGAGGAATACTTCTGAATGAAATAACCATGGAGTACGGCCTATTCCCTTGTTGGCCAAGAAACGAATTCCCAGTTCCCATGCTACTAACCGCAGGGTTAGTCCAACCTTGAAAAGGATTGCTACTTTGTCCTAAAGAAGAGAAAGGCATAGATCCAATTGTTGGGTTGGAATGTGGTATATGACCACTTCCAAAAGGAAAACCCTGGAATGAAGCCGATCCACCCATCATGGAGGTGGAGGCATTGAACATAACTGACGGAATACCTTGTGGATGGGTGCCAAATGGGAAAAATCTAGAACTAAAAGCATTGGTTTGGGAGTTTCCACTCGTAGAAGGAATGGAGGTAGACCCAACTAAAGATGTGCTAGTAAAAGACCCGAATAAAGAAGCAAAGGGGATGGAAATAGTTCCTCCCCCTTGTATAGATATTGGAGTCTGCATAGTCGTAACACTTGTAGTAGAATCCATGCTTCCAGTAGTGGTCATCGATGGTAAGTGCGTAATGTGACCTGGACTTAACGGTCGATACGTTGGAGGCCCAACATATTGTAACACTTCCGGATGACTAGAAGGTAGGGGAGAATTCAGAGCTGCTAACGACTCTAAGAGTTCTTCTACCTCTACGTTATCTACTTCTCGAAAGAGAACTCGAGAAAGTACTGGAGTATTTCTCTCTTGTTCTCTGGAAGTACCGGGTCTATCTTGAACACTAATGCGCTCAAGAGGAGGATCAATCCCCGATGCATCAGCTGCCATGGGACAAGACCCACTGGTAGTATTACCTTTGTGCCTTCTAGGTGAAGGCTCTAAACTTGGTGGTGAAAGACCACAAAGTCTTCAAGACCGTCTAGGTGATCGGTTAGCCACTTTGAATTTCTTGTTAAGATCTAACTAAAGACTCAAAAAATTCAAAGCTAGGCCAACTAGGAGCACAGAGCACACATTATAGAGTCCCTAAAGATATCAATGAGTCAAACAACTTCCAAGTATTTCCGCTCTGATTGATTAGGACCAGACACCAAAATACGAGAAAGTGAAGTAAGGTGCCTTCCGAAGATAGTCTGGGATAATGATGGCCCAGTCCTATCAGTGAAGGTAATAGAGGAAGTTACGCTGACCTCGTAACAATAACCTGCGCCAGTGCAAGCCCCCAAGCTTCGCAAGGGTGCCCTCCAGTAGTACCGCTGAGAGTGATACAACGTCGACCTCAGGTGCCACAGGATTCCCCTCCACAGCCACCTATGTAGATCCCTAGGAGTAGCAACTAAGGTTACCAACTCATATCAGAAGCCAGGAAGAACAGTGATGAGGTAAGTTCGGACAAGTAGGAGAGGGGGTATCTTTCTTCCCTATCTTCACAGACCCTAGTGCTTAACTCCCAGATCTGAAGCTTTCCTGGTCTTCCTAATGCTATTGGATTTTCACTCTTTATTCAGAATCCTATGTTTGACAATTTAAAATGGCCTTCGAGAGTTAACTCTCCACTCACCTAATCCAAGGCCCTAAAATATCCTAAAACTTGTTGATGTGTCTAACTTGACAAATATAAAAAGTTCTAGTATATTTTAAATTAACGCTTGATTTTAATGGACTATTATTTAAGTCACAGGATAAGCAGAAGTGAAACTAGTGGTGTTTTGACGCAAAAGAAATTAATAAAAACCAAACGACATGCAAATGCACGTGTTTTCGTTTTTCGATGAAAGCAATTTCTATAGGGTTCAGAGGAACTTCCAATAAAACAACAAATTTTTCTTTTCTATTCTTCAAACTTCACACGCACAAAAGTTAACAAAACTAGGAATGCTTAGAAAGATGCACAAATTAATCCTAATGCAACAAGTACATGTTGATGCAAAATTCAAAACTACTCTTCAATTAAGAAATGAAAGTTGCTTGTTTATCGATTTTTGATTTTCCACTTAGAATGTTTAGATCGAATATAAGTTTTTTTGCTTATTTCATCTAAGCACTAAAAGCAAGATGAAGACAAACAAAAATGCACTTTCACTCACCAAAAAGGAAAACTCAATCAAAACAAAGTTCAAGAAAGCAAAACAAAGTTTCAAGAAGTTTCCTTAAAAAGAAAAACAAAAAGAAATGACTTTTCAAAAACACCCTAACAAGACTGAAACTTTATGACTAAAGAATAGGCAATGAAGCACTTTGCGAGTTTGCAACGCAAAACAAGTGAGAACTCAACAAAAAAGGTGCTTTGAAATGCTCTTAACAATCAAAAAGCAACAAGACGAGCTTGGTAATGAAAACCAAAAGATTGAAAAGAGAACTTTCAAGAAAGTGTGAGCCAACAACTTTCAGAAAGCGAGAAAAGCAGATGGTCATAAAAATATAGTTTGAGCATGGAAACCAAAAAGTCACCAAAACAAAACTCAACACAAAGATTGAAATCAATCTTTCTACCCTAAATACACAGAGCAGCCAAGATTCCTTGCAAGAAACCTTATGTGCTTAAGCAAAAACAAATGACATTTGTAAGACCAACCTTTTCACAATCAGAGAGAATTTGAAACAAGACACTTGCTGTAAAACTAAAGACTATGACAGAATAGTAACTATTCCAAACTGAATCAGACCAGCATACAAACTTCCAGAAAGAAAAGGATTTTAAAAAATCTTGAAAATTAAATATATACGTGACTGTGTTTGCACACAAATGCATGTATACACGAAAACACTTAAGGAAACATGTGTATATGCAGTTTCACTTAAGGAAAGGTGCGTATATACACTTCTATAAACAGAAAAAACAACGTATATAAAAGCTTTCAAGAAAAACGAAAAACAATATGGAAAAAACTGATCAAAGCTCACAATTCAGGCACTGACTACACAGCAATAGAAGGTAAACAAACAACTGAGCCCTGATTGGCTTGAATAGATCCAAACTAGGAATAACAATACTGTCGTCCCCAGTGGAGTCACCAATTCTGTTGTGGGATAAACTCCCCTAGGGTCTTGGGAGGATACCCTAGCAGACTGGAGGTTATCTATACAAAGAAACACACATTCCATACAACCATAATGCTACTATAAGCAAACTCTGCGATAGGGGGCCTACCTAAGGTCCTACGTTTAAGAAGAGCCTTCCAGGGTCCAAACCCTTCTTGGAGTTCGTTTTGCTCCTTTGACCTGCAAAATAATCAATTCAAGAAAGTACAACACTATATGGACTAAACATCATAAAGAAACCATCTTCATATTATAAGGAAAGGTAGTTATTTATGCAATTAAACAACCATTCACATATGAATCATAACATGAATATCATAAACATGAAGAAGATCTATATCAGGAACAAAGATATGTGTTTCTTTTATTATAGACAAATAAAGTACAGAAAGGAATAATTTCACCTGATTCGTCCTTTTGCAGGCTCCAAGCTGAACCGTCTCCCAGATTCGTCTAGTCTCAAGCCTTTAACAAACTCCTTCCATGACTTACTCCATGATATCTCAAGTAGTAGGAAAACATCAACACACACAAGGAAACAAGGGTTTCCTGTAGAATGGGGGAAGTGTAAGAGGCACTAGGATCTTCAGACCTCGTCAGGGAAATCTCAACATAATAATCTTTCTCTCTCTTCTCTCCTCCCTTTGGCCTTCCCATTGAATCATTTTTATACTTCTCCCAAAGTAGTTTTTTAGTTGGGAATTCGTTGGGAACAGTTGGGCCATGGGCACTAATAGGTAATCAACAGGTACAACCCATGATCTCCACCCGAAATTAAAGAGATTTAATTTTTTTTAAGTGTTTTAAGACATATACGTGGGTTGGGTATACACAGACCCGTGTATACACGCATTTAGCTCAGGGCAATGTCGCGTATAGGGAATAAAACACAATTTTTTAAATTTTGGACCAGGTCTGGAAGGAGGGGTTGCCCTAGGCCATGAGTGCAACATCACAAACCACAAGAGTAAGATTTGGAGCTATAACAATAGGGTTTTACCTAAAATAAGAAATGAGGAAAATTTCACTATAGGTCGCGGTGATAATTCAAATGGCTAGTATTGACATGCATCATTGCAGGTATGGACATAGATAGGGTAAAACATTAGCAAACAATACAAATAAATTACAAGAAAAGTATTCTTACCAGTGATAGGTGGAAGTAAGAGGGCACGACGGTTAATTCCATGATGAACTAGAAGAAAGCCATCTTATAACATCCCCGTCTCTCCCATGGCGGCGTTCTTGAGCTCAAAATTGTGGGAAAAATATTAGAAGTTACCAAATGTGGAAAGCTATAGCCTCCATGCTAGGGTAACAGATGAGGATTCACTTCTTCCATTGGATAGAATATAGCTCCAATTCGACCGTAAATGGGTTGTTAGTGTAGTAGGCCATGTGAAGGCCACATGGTTTTATTAAATGTGGCCTATTACCATTCAACGATAGGAAACAAAGCTTGCCATACATACCCTTCTCAAAAAATATTAAGGTGAATGGAACAAATCTAAAGTGCTGATATTGTTGGGCCTCGAAATTGTCATTCACTTCCATTACATTTTCATTTATATTTCCATATTATCACCTTAAATCCACCTCTATTTCATTACATTTCCCTCCATTTCATTACATTTACCTTAGATGCACACAAGGTAGAGAATATAATTTTAACTACCACTAATGGTACACAAGACTCAACATAATTAATACTGCACCAGAACATGGATTCAGAAAAAGGAAATTACCACAAGCATGATTAACCATTGGAATAGAACTCGCTAAGAAGGGAAAATTAAATAATGGTTACAAATACATAAATATCTTAAGGTATTTACAAATTGAATAGAATAGAAATTTCCCATTATTTGACATAAATCATTGAGTTTGTGAAATCAATTGTAGAATATTGTAGATACATAAAAAAGAGAAAAGGGAAAACAAAGTGTTACAAACCACATCCTATGTGTAGCTACAATGAATAATAAGAAATAAAATAAAAGCATTCTCAAACTAAATATGAAATAGACACATAAAAAAACCATACTTAATTGTCATATACAAATATTAGAGAGAATTAAAATATAGGAGAACTAGAAAATACAATGATATTCCTGGAATATAGTCTAAATTTATATAACTCATGGAACAAGGAAGTATATAATCACTATGAGGAAAATATGAAATACATTTTGTTCGAAGAAAATAATTATAAGAAAAATTTCCTAGTGCGAACTTTTTTCGAAGCTCATTAATTAGCTGGAGGTCTATACCATTTTCTATGTATGTGTGTACATTCAACTTCTGACAAAAAAATGTGATAACAATAGAGCATTCAATTTCCTAAGTCTGTGGCTAGACTGGAAAATCTTACAGTGGCCATTAACAAGAGAAATATAAACTGAGAAAGAAGAGAAACAATTATCCCTTTTATTCTCAAATGACAAATCTGAGAAGTAGAAATTGTGTAGTGGAACTGACCTGGGTGTGAATAGAAGAAGTTAGCAGGTGGGAGATGAAACTTTATTCCTCACTTGGTATTTAAAATAAAACATTAAGCCTATAGGTACCAAAATTACCTGCAATAGTGGAACGAGTTAGTTAGAACCTTACTTGCAAGAATGGGAACCATAATGGAATAGATAACAAATATAATCCATAAGAAATTTGGTTGTATGCCTATTGATGATGGGGTTTTGCTGGAAAACTCACTTTTCCTATGAAGTTCATGAAATATCATAAATTGGGGTAGTCAACCTACCATGCTTGGGGTTACCAAGAAAATACCCATAATAATATATGAATAATAGAAAATAGGTAAGTGTACCTGTACCCATTTCGAGGAAACAAAACTAAACAACTCCTAAATAAATCATTGGCTCTGCACATCGACCCATGATTACAAATTTCAGGACATGAAGGGACAAAAAATCAAATTCGTATCCCTAAAACCCTAATAAACTAACGGTTAAATATTTTTAGGTAGAGTAACGAGTAATAGGATCTTTACCTATAAGAAGAAATGAGAAAAAATTCACTATAGGTCGCAACAAGAATTCAAGTGGGTGGTATCAACATGCCTTATTGTAAGTATGGACATACGCAAGGTAAAACATCAGCGAACAATAAAAATAAATTACAGGAAGCGTATTCTTCCCAATGATAGGTGAAAGTGAGAAGGCACGTTGGTTAATGCCACAATGAACTGGAAGAAAAGCCATCTTTTAACATCCCCATCTCTCTCATGGCAGCGTACTCGAGCTCAAAATTGTGGGAAAAATATTAGAAGTTATCAAATGTGGCAAGCTATAGCCTCTACGCTAGGGTAATGGAGGAGGATGCACTTCTTCCATTGGATAGAATATAGCTCCAATTCTACCATAAATGGGTGGTTGGTGTAGTAGGCCATGTGAAGGTCACATGGGTTTATTATATGTGGCCTATTACCATTCAACCATAGGAAACAAACCTTGCCATACATACCCTTGTAAGTAAATATTAAGGTGACTGGAACAAAACTCAAGCGTTGATGTTGTTGGGCCTTGAAATTGTCATTCACTTATATTACATTTTCATTTATATTTCCATATTATCACCTTCACTCCACCTCTATTTCATTACATTTCCCTCCATTTCATTACATTTACGTTAGATGCATGTGAGGCAGAGCAGGGAAAATTTTAAGAACCTCCCCTAAATTTATAAATATAATAAATGGGCGAATCTCCATGGTATATAGGAAAAATGGAAGGCGATTTTATCAATAATATAATATGTATATATAATTTTTTGGCGAATCTCTCACCAGGCATGGCGAATATTTTACTCAATTAAAATCTTTTAATATCTTGGCAAGTCTTTCACTACCATGGTGAATACCATGGGTCAATACCATGTGCCATTTTGGTGAATACCATGGGTCAATACCATGTGCCATATTTTTATTAATTCTAATATTAGGGTTAATAATGTTTTTTTGCATGGTATTAATAACAATCTAGTCCATGGTATTTGTCCCATAGTATTTTGCCCATAGGTTTCACCTAAATATAACCATTTTTTGAGTGTTTGTAAATATAAGGTGACTTATGGAGTAAATATAAAAAAATGTTTTATTTGTTTAC
>APFE030029948.1:62137-141291 GCA_000404065.3 Pinus taeda
ATAAATTTGATATGCTTGATTGTAATCCATCCCCTACTCCAATTGCTCATGGAGAGGTGTTATGTAGAGATGATGGTGTTGATTTAGTTGATGAGAAAACTTACAGAAGTATTGTGGGGAGCTTGATATTTCTAACCCACACAAGGCCTGATATTACATATTCAGTTTCACTTGTTTCAAGATATATGACAAATCGATTTGAAATACATATGAAGGTAGCCAAGAGGATTTTGAGGATTTTAAGCTATGTGAAAGGCACTCTAAATTTTGGTATTCATTACTACTCTTATGAAAAATTCAAACTTGTTGGATTTAGTGATTCAGGGGAGGTAGTCTTGATGACCATAAGTCCACATCTGGAAATTGTTTCTCTTTTGGTTCTGGTTTGATTACATGGAGCTCAGAAAAACAAAGTATTGTTGCCCTCTCATCCACAGAAGCAGAGTATGTTGCAGTTACCTGAGCAGGTACACAAGCTCTTTGGCTCAAAAATTTTTTGGAAGAAATTGGAGAAAAACAAGTTCACCCTACAGTGATTTATTGTGATAATGTAAGTGCCATCAAGTTAGCAAAGAATCCAGTTCATCACAGGAGGATAAAACATTTTGACCTGAAATATCACTTCATTAGAGATTTGCTGTAGAAGAAGGATATTGAATTAAAGCATATAAATACTCAACATCAACTAGCAAATATCTTCACCAAAGCAGTTGCAAAAGATCAGTTTTTGGCAATACTAGATAAGATAGTAAATCCTCATTAATCATTAAGGGGGAGTGTTGGAAATAATGCTTAATTAGTGTAAAATGCTCACAAAGTAACCAACACATTTTGTGTTCACTGCAAAATTAAAGCAACAGATTGTTAGGGTGGTCACTGCTGGAAAGTGCTGAAAATTAGCTGTAATGCCAGTAGATTTATTTCAGAGTTGATTTTAGTAATAGTTTTACTATATAAGAATGTAGTTAACATTTGAATTAAATATATGATATTTGCATCGTTTTTTAGCTCACACAGTCACTGCGTTTTTTAATTGCTTTGTCTTTTTTTATATGTATTTTTCTTCATAATACTTTTGGCTTCTCAATTGGCATAAAATAATTCATTTCATATTCTACACAGATCCATTCTATCGATGGATTTGAATAGACATTTAGTTGGCCAATTAAATGTAGAATAAACAGTGACTCGAATAGTAATTTCCGGAGGGGTTAACAAGCTAGAAAATTTTGCAAGTTGTATAAAGACCTTAATCTGACTATGTAATAACCAGCAGCAATAAATGAACATGACTGCAACTAAATACAGAGTGTTCTAGGTAATTGGAATAGTTTTAGGGCTAAAAGCATAATGAGTTGTATTTTTATGTTGTTCAATAATTTAAAAAATAAATAAATAATTATGGTAATTATATATTACATGTATAACAGTTATATGGTTTTGTGACAGCATCTCACTATAAGAAGCCCTAAATTCTATCCCAAGTTTCCATATGCACACATTGCCTTCCCACAATCAATTCCCTTATATTCTCTACTCTTGCAAGAATACCACTAATCACGAAGATTTTGACATGTAATTCTCTAGTTGTACTATTTATTATATGCTCCATTAATAATGCTGGGCATGGCCAACTCATCTCAACATTTTCTGACGAATAGTGTCCCATGGTGTTCTCCATGGTGCAAGCTACAGTAAAGCAAGCGGTGGCCCGGTGGCGATCGAGAAAAGGATGGGGGCATCCTTGTTCCGCCTTCACTTTCACGACTTCTTCGTCAATGTAAGAAAGTGAAACTAGGATTTCATTCAGCCCCATCTATATCAAGCTATCTCCACCCTTTTGCTTAACCCATGATGTTGAATTTTGTTCCAGGGTTGTGATGGCTGCATACTATTGGATGACAACTCCACATTTACCGGAGAAAATAATACACTCCCAAATAATAATTAGAGGATTCGACGTAATAGACAGTGGACACCATCAAATCTCAGCTGGAGGCAGCCTGCTGTGGTGTTGTGTTGTGTGCAGGAATTCTCACCGTTGTTGCCCATCATTCAGTCGTCGAAGTATTAATTTCTCCCTTCTCTTCTTCATTATTTAACTAAATACAAAATCTCATTACATGGAATCAAATATTGTTGTTGCCTCATTTGTGCTTTCAATTTGGTTGCTCGGAGGCTCAACATGGGTGGTATTGCTGTGAAGGCGTGACTCGATGACGGCTAGTTTTAACACTGCAAACAATGACATTCCACCTCCCACTTCAATCCTCAGCGGACTTATCTCATATTTTCAAACTCATGGAATCTCTACCAAAGATATGGTTGCACTCTCAGGTATATTATTACTCATTCTCTAGCAGGCTCACGTAAGTAAATGATACTATAAAGAATGCATCATAATTTTTCATGTGTGGTTTATTAGCAAAGCTTAAATCCAAAAATATTATTAGCAAAGTGCTTTTAATGACACGAACTCAAACAATTAAGTTAACCTTATGCGTCCATATCTTGATTTCCTTTGTTTAATGGTTATAATGGGATTTTTATTTGTGTAGGTTCCCATATTATTGGTCAACCGTGGTGCACTTCACTGAGAGCTAGCATCTACAATGAACCGAACATTGACTCTTCATTCGTCACTTATCTTAATGCAAACTGTCGGAGTGTTGGTGGAGACAACAACCTCTCGCCCTCAGATGTGGTCACCCCTACCATATTTGACATCGACTATTACCGTAATTTAAGAAGCCAAAAAGGGCTTCTCCACTCAGATCAGCAACTATTTAATGGAGGCTCTACAGATTTTTAGGTTACTAACTTTAACACTGATCAACACACCTTCTTTACGGACTTCGCAGCTGTAATGGTGAATATGGGCAATATCATTACTCTCACTGGAAGCAACGGAGAAATCCACAAAAACTACAGGAATTCCAATTGAGATCACGAAACATTATGTCCTCCCTGCTTTTCGATTAATGTTTTCCTTGTAAAAGAACGATTGGTATTATATATCGAAAGTAATGAATAAACTAATAATTCGATGAATAGTCTAAGAGAGTCGGTGTGACATGTGGAATGACGAGATAAACTTAAAATACGTTAAAGTGTACTAGGTTAATGAGAAATCGCATTAAATAAGAACAATGGCGGAGTTAGATATATGGGAAATAGTAAGCATCTTGTATTAAGCCAATGATTAGTTCACTGTCTTTGGCTCACTGTCTTTTCATCTTGTTCGTTGGATGAGAATAAAAAGATATTTAATGGAGTGTGCGCATCTTGTTCGTTGGATGAGAATAAAAATATATTTAATGGAGTGTGTACAGGTGGCTAGATTTTCATGGTTCATTTATGAGATTTTGGGATGTATAAATTATTTTTTATTATTTATGCATGAAAATTGTAATTTTGTAGAAAATAGAGAACAATGAATTAACTCACAAAGCACAAATTAACACAAGATCTAACTAAGGAACCCATCTGAAAGGCTACCCTTCACCCTTTCCATTGATAGAAAATGAATGCAATACAAATAAGTGAGGTCTGATACGTGGGATACTACAATTCTCAAATCTTTTATGTTTTCTCTCTCCCTTAAGAAAAAAATGCATTGTAGTATAATCAACCCCCTTTTCCTCTTAGTGGTTGGACTATAACACAACTCGATATCCTACTAGTGTTTAAGTTTGATTCCTCCAACTCTTACTGAGATTACAATATAGTCTCTTCTAGATTCTTCTTCATAATGATCACATTGGTAGCCCCTTTTCCATGAAGAATGAGGATTGGCATGACATCCTCTAGAATTATTGTGGTCAAAATAGGATGGTCAACACTTGAGTGGTGTAACTTTGGAATACATGAAACTTTTGCCTCAAGGAACATTTATAGAGTCTCTACAGCATACCAAATCCTGAATCTTATGCCATTATTTGTCATAGTCAAGGTTGTCAGGCGAAAGGTTAGATATTAGCTTTCTACAGGGTTGTCTGGATCATTCTGGAAGTAAAAGAAGTCCCCATGGCCAATCTTTCCTTTGCATATAAGATCATACATCCCCAAGAACTTGAAGATTGAAGAAGAAAAAATTTGATAACTTGAGCACCTCAGGTTTGGTGAGATGAGATATCACTGGTATGACCGCAGAGGCATAACTTCTTAGCATTGTGCAAAACTAAGATATACATGGGAATGTTCCTCGACCTCCTAAAATGAGGGGGAGAAACTTGAAAATCATTACAATGCCTCTAGAGAAATCGGAACAAGTGGAAAAGCAAGTCTCTCAAACATGGTGAATGTTCTAGATAAACAAAAAGGAGGAGACTTAGAGGAGATGGACATTTAAAGATATTGCTTAAATGAAGAGAAAATAAGAACAATAACAAGGAAGAAGTAAAAATATTAAAGTTGATAAAGATGCTAAGGGGGTAGATGAAGAGGAAAATAAGAAGAAAGAGCACAAGAAGCTCAAAAGAAGGGACAAGAAGAAGAGGAAAGATAAAAGGAGGAACAAGAAAGCACAAGCAAGATGCCATGAGGAAGGAAAAAGAAGGAATGAGAAAAAAGAAAGAAGATGAAGCCTTGAAAAAGCAACAAGAGTAAGCCTTGAAGAAGTAGAATGTAGAGGAAGATCAAAGAAGGATATTACTTGGAGAAGAGAATAAGAAAAACCAAGAGGATGAACAAATGTCCAAGAAATTGGAATAAGAGTTGATAGCCCAAGAGCTAGATGATGAGAAAATAGAGGAGAACATATCAAAGAATGTTGAACCAATTGTAGCCACTCTAAACATTTGATGCCTAATGCCTCTCACAAGTGGACATCTCCATCTCAGTTAAATGGGTGTCTCACCATCGAGAGAAGACAAAATCTTAGATATATCCAATTTCACATTCAATTAGATCAAGCATAAAATCATTTAAAAGAGGAGGAAATACTTCCCAACTAATCTAGATCCTATGATTTCAATAAATTCTCAAGAAGGAGATCATTGCATATATAAGAACAAACTTGAAAGCCATAGCTTGAGCAGGAAATTCTTTCTCAGTGGGTACAGAGAGAAATATTGATTATCTTATTATCAAAGTTGATAGAGTAAAGAAAGAGTTGGTTGATGCAAGAAAAAAAATGAACGACTCCTTATTGAGCACTAGAGTGACTTCTACAAGTTCCAACATAGAAGGTTTGCAATCCGCAATACTTGAGGAACTTAATGAGTTAGAATACCTTATGAAGTAGGTATATGATGAAATGATGATGTTGCACAAAGCAATTACCCCTTTATATGAAGTCCAAAAGTATTTGTAAGAAAATATGAGGATTGAAGCTAGCTTAGATGGCTGTAGACTTTATTGAAGAATGGAGTGCTAAATATATGAATTGATCAGTAGAATTTCCCAAGAAAGGAAGAGTTTAGGTTGATATAGACAAAGGATAGGTATAAATAGTTGTGAAAACTTATGATCAACAAAAAAGAAAACATATCCAACATCAACCTACATGAAATTGCATGCCGAATTGAAGGCTTTGGTCCAAGTGCACATGATACCTTTAGTTGGTATACTTGGAGAGTTGAAACAAAGAGAGGTTTTCAAGAAAGAGTTAAAGCAGGCCTTAGATGTTATAATACATGTAGCTACTCAAGAAGATTTGGAAGTAACCAACGAGTCTATCCTTCAATATATTTCCAAACTAGTCAAGTTGCACAATAAGCTAGCTATGCTCTAGAACAATATACAAGTGGGCTCAAAGAAAATATTGCTAGATGCTTTAGAGGGAAAAATGAGGTATGAGAAAAATCTATCACAAAATGTGAAATATATAGCAATATAATACAAGGCTTGGTATGAGTACATTACGAAAGATCTCAATGTCGTAATGTAAGAATGATAAACTATACTCAAATTTTCATGTAAATATGTTTATATTTTATTTTCATGATTTTGGACATAATTTTTTTTTTTTTTCTAAATAAGCTTAATCTATTAACAAAAAAGGGGTAAAATTACAACGTGACCGAAGTCAAAAACACTGCCCTGAAGAAAGGTAGAGAACCGTTAAGCAGATAAGGAGGCTGCCTAATGATAGGGGACTTAGTCTTGAACCAGTTACTAGAACCCATGCAGGGGAACAAGTTATGATCTTCTTGATATTGCAGAGTTTACAAAAATTCACAAAAAACTTGCAGTTTGAACAAAAACTTGCCCAATAGTATGGGCCGTAGGACACGATAACAAGGCAACAGTGAAAAAACTAATCATCTGGAGGCTCTTCCACTATTCGACACCAACCGGTATCAGGCAGATCCCTTGCAAGAGTAGCTTCAGATTCAGAAGGACTAGGATCAACCGGCGCCATCACAACGTCAAGAGCACTATGAGCTGGAGTATCCAGAGCCTGCAATGACATGGTGCCAATCCCCATCTGGAGGAATGGATTCGGAGTAGAGACAGAGACAATGCCCTCCAGATGAGAGCTAGATTCCCCCACCTAGGTTTTCTCATTGAAGACCACCGAAATGTGAGCTGTAATCCTTGGGCGGTTTAGAGAGCAGTTGAAGGTGAAAATCGCGGAGCCAAACGAGGGAGAAGATGTGGTGTCTGGATGACAGGGCCCAGGGTAGAGGCTGGACAAGTGAATATGCCCTCTCCCACTGCGAGTGCGAGGGTAATTGCTGGCAATGAAATCATTAGAGAGGGAGGGAGAATCGGAGGACAGGCTGGAAGGTGCATGCCGAGGAAGGCCCCTATGGCATTGCATTCTATGGCGCAGACGGGGCATATGGGATATAGCAGCAGCAGGAGAAAACGAGGCTGAGAAGTAGTGATGGTAGGGCCAGAGCAAAACAGATAATCATAAAAACGAAGGCCAGAAGCCCAAGAGAGAAACCAGAGGATTAACAAAGTCAGTTCCTCAGAAAGACCAGAGCATAACTCCAGATTAATCTCCCCTTTCAAGCCACGAGAGGCAGCAGGGAAGACAGAGCCAACACCATACAGACTGAAACCAGAGTAGAGACCAGAGGCTGGATAGTAATGCGAGTGAATCAACGAAAGCGGCTCCACAGCAATCCCATGGCTGACCCTTAATTTATCGTCCTCTGTCATGCATGGAGAAGCACTTGCCATTACTGTGGCATTGAAGAGAGCCGAGGTCTAGGGCAAGCCTGAGCATGCGGAGGCATTAAACAAAGTGGAAGACATGATGGGAGAATCAGAGCCGCTTGAAATGAAGCAAATGAACCCTGTACTTCTCAAATGCCGAGGTCCTTCATTAAGAAGGAGTTTATATGTTCTGTACTGGGTAGGCATGTGTCATTCCACCTTGCCCCACCCCTGTCCCATCACGTTTACATTCTAACTATACACCTACATCCAGGAGAGCTGCATCCCTTTGGACCAGAATTTTGCACTCCTGTTCTTGATCATGATTTTGAATTATGTCTAGTGCTCCAGTGAGAAGAGTGTGCCCATTTTCCACCCCTAGTTTGGAAAGTAGATCAATCACCTTGTTGCCTTCCCATTTAACATGATTGAATGTGATGGCTCGGTTGCTGCGAAGTGATTGTTCTATAGCATCCAGTCTGGCTTCGAGTCTCCAACTGTTGGCAATTTTATGCGCATGTGCCCCATTGAGGAGTTGATTGGGCAGGTTGATGAGGATTAGGGAGTCGCCTTCGACCTCCAGAGGATGGAAACCATGTCGCTGGGAAAGGAGTAATCCTTACTAGAGACCCTCCAGTTCAGTTGAGTTGTTTGTGTCCCAACCAATGTTTTTGAAGTATATTAGGAGAGGCGAACCCTCATGATCTCTGAATATGCCACCAAATCCTTCTTTGCCGAGGTTGCCCTTAGAAGCTCCATCAAACTTGAGTTTGAAAGTATGCTTTGGAGGGGGGGTCCATGAGTGGTTTATGATGTTGTTGCCTTCTAAAGATCTGTGATTTTGAGTTCCTTGTGGGATTTGTATGTTCCAGTTTTCGAAAATGGATTTCTCATTTGCAAGAGTGGGAAAATCATCCGGAAGCCAAGTTTGAAGTGCCAAGGTCTCTTTAAGATTGAGACAAAAGTTGCCCCAAAGGATTTCTAAAGGAGTGCTTTGATCTTTGAATATACACTTGTTCCTTTCTTTCCATATTATCCAGAGGAGAAGTCTGGGAATCATTCTCCATAATTGGTTTAGAAGTTCGCTTTTATAAGGGTTTTGGTGCTAATGGCGAATGGAGTTGATAATATCTTCGGACACTCTGCATTTTCTTTGGCAACGAAAGCTAGCCTTCTCCCACAGTTGGTTGGCAAGAGTGTAAGAGTCCTAGAGATGTTGAAGTGTTTCTTCTTGAGCATTACAGTTGGGTCAAATGGAGGGCCCATGAAATTTTCTTTTCCTAAGATTGTCTCAAGTGAGGATTTCCGGTGCCTCGCAAGCCAGAGGAATAGGGAGACTTTGGGCCAAGTACCTAGTGACCAGATTCTTCCCCAGATAGGATCTAGGGGCATTGGATCTTTGCATATAGTTTTATAAGCCTCTTTGGTGGTGAAGGACCTCTTTAGTCTGGTTATCTACATTCCTGATCAACCTATCGATCTGTTTCCATTGTCTATACCCTTGTTCTATCTTCGGAGTCCACTGTTGTTGGAAGGATTCCTTTTGTTCCTCCTCCCACTCTTGGAAAGGAGGCGGTCTAAAGATGTCGTTGAGCTTTGGTAGTTGGTTCCAGGCATCTGTCCAGAATCGAGCAGTGATGCTGTTTCTTATTTCCCAAAAACTGTGTTGTTGGATCAACAAGAAGTGTTGTCTAGCAGCTTTCCATATTAGTGATCCTTTTTCAGTAGGAGTTAATCTAATAAGCTCCTCCATTGGTCTGTGATTGGCATATTTGGCTGTCCAGATGGCTGCCCATGGTTTATTGGGTGCAGAGAGCCATTGCCACCATATTTTTGCACCCATGATGACAATACTGTGATTAGGATCTCACAAACCTATACCCCCTTTTTCTTTTGGCTTGCATGTTGTAGTCCATAAACTAAGGCCCATTTACGATTTGTGCTAGTTGCACCCCAAAGAAAATTGCGCTGCATAGCTCTTATTTTTTTAAGGACCCATTTAGGCACTGCCAGGATTGAGGAAAGGTAGAGAGGCATTTCCTGATGCACAACTTTGATTAGCACTAATCTGCTAGCTATGTTCAGAGTTCTGTGAGTCCATAAAGTGAGATGAGATTCAAGTTTCTCAAGGAGCATATGCCAAGAGGTGTGCTTGATGGAAGAGTCTATAAGGGGGTTTCCCATGTATTTGGAAGGTAAGGAGGCTATGGAAAAGCATAGAATGCAATCAATAACATGTTGAGTAACAAGGAGGGTGTGAAAAAAGAAGATTTGTGATTTTTCCGTATTTATGCTTGCTCCTGAAGCATCAGAGAAATCATTGAAAAGGGATTTAAAAAGGGAGGCTTCCTGAATAGAAGGGTACCCAAATACCATGTTGTCATCAATGAACTGCTGATGAGTGATGGCTGGAGAATTGTGAATGGATAATCCTTTGAGATGCTGGGAGAGGAGGGCATGTTTGATATGGCGACCCAGACGTTCCACCATTAGAACAAAAAGGAATGGGGAGAGGGGATCTCCTTATCTAATGGCTCTGGAGGGATTAAAAGGTCAAGTGGGAATGCCATTTATGAGGATTGAGAAGAATGTTGTAGAAATTAAACTCAGAATCCATCGAACCCACATTGGGGAAAAACCAAAGGCAGTTAACATTTTTTGAATATAAGTCCAGCGTAACTTATCAAAAGCTTTCGAGAGGTCAATCTTGAGAATCATACATGCCTATTTGGAGTGCTTGAGGGAGTGTATGATTTCATGAGTGAGGATAATGTCGTCCAGTATTTGTCTTCCTTCTACGTATCCAGATTGTTCAGGCGATATGAGCAAGGGAAAAGCGGCTTCAACCTGTTGGCAATGACTTTAGATATAACCTTGTAAATAAAATTGCATAGTGCTACTGGACCAAATTTGTCCAGAGTGTTGGTGTTCTCTTCTTTAGGGATGAGGGTGATGAAAGTTGAGTTTAGAGAAGGAAGAGGCCAATGTAGAGTGCATGATTCCTCCACCACTAGCTACATCTCCTCTTTTATAAGATCCCAGAAAGAGTGGAAGAAAGTAGTAGTGAAGTTGTCTGGACCAGGAGCTTTGCCCTCCTTGAGCTGGTTCATAGCCAAATCCACCTCATGAGGCATAACTGGTCAAAGAAGGAGTTGGTTGTGTTCTTCTGTGATAATTTTTGTCACATTTTGAGTGATCTCTTCTATAGCAAGTCGTCTATCAATTTGGGGTTCTTGATGGACCTCCTGGAATTGCCTGATAAACTCCTGTTCGATCTCTGCATGGTTTTCCACTCTTTCCCCTCCTTTCTTTTGTATGAAAGAGATGGTATTGTGCATTCTTCTCTATATTGTAGTTCTATGGAAGAATTTAGGGTTCCTTTCTCCTTCTTTCAGCCATCTAATCCTAGATTTCTGCTTCCAGAGAATTTCTTCCTGCTTTCTTCTCTCCTCCAATTGATTGTGAATGTGCTTTTCCTGTTCCAAAGTCCCTTCCTTGTATCCCTCTGTGATTATCTGTTGCTGGAGTTCTTTCATTTATTTGTTTAGATCTTGTTGAGACTGCAAGATGTTGCCAAAGTCTCTTGATTGCAACGCTTGATTTGGGATTTCAGGAATTTGAGTTTCTATTGAAATTGAAACATTTTTTATCCTTCTGGTGAAGGGAAGTTGTTATAGGTGGATCTGATGAGATCGTTGAAGGCGAGATGGGAGAGCCAAAAATCTTTGAAATGGAATGGACATCTGGTTGAGTTGCCTGGTCTTTGTCATTGGAGAGAGATAGGCCAGTGATCAGAGCCTGTAAATGGAAGAATTGATGCTGAGATGTTGCCTCCAAGATGCACTGCCTTATCAGAGATGAGGAATCTATCTAGTTTAGAAGCAATTTGTTGCCGCCAAACCCTGTGATTGCTCCAGGTGTGCATTCCATTGCAGAATTGCAAATCTATTAGCAAATGGTTTTGGATAAATTCTTTAAAGTGGCCATTTTCCTGTTCTAGCTTGGCTTGGCCTCCCTGCTTTTCCTTTAGCTTGGTGATCATATTGAAGTCTCCTCCAATGATCCATAGAGGATGGACTCTATTGAAGTTAAGTGCTTCTATTGTGTCTAGAGGAGAAATTTTGTTGCTTGCTTCTTGTGGTAAGTAAACATTGGTGAGATGTCCATGAATGTTGGTGCCGATGATATGAAAAGTTGCATGTATAATGTGATGGGAGGCATGAAAGTCTGAAAGCATTATATCTTGCATGTTCCAGGCAACTGCCAGTCCCCCGAAGGCACCCGAAGCATCCACTGCAACCGAGTGACAACCTGGCCATGCTCTAGAGAGGATGTTTCCAAGTGTTTTACTCTTACATTTCATTTCCTACAAAAAGAAAACATGGGGCTGCTCCTGCTTTATCATATTTTTTATAATTCTGAGTTTCCGAGGGCTACTGAGCCCTCTTAGATTGCATGAAATGAGCTTCATGATTCACTATTAGTGGTGGGCTGTAATACTTTGTCAATTTAGCATATATGCCTGAGTCTACCAGGATTTTCCCTATTGCAATAGTTCTTTGAAGATCTGTCTTTCTCCCACTTTTCTTGGAGTCTTTAGGAAGGAAGCTGCCATCCCGTTGACTGCTCGGCTGTATGCCCAGTTGTTGTTGCTGGTAAGCCCTAGAGATGATGACTTCCAGTGTATTGAGCTAATGCTCTTGAATCTTATCACAATCTTTCTTTCTGCATGCTTGTTCAAGCTCAAAGATGTCTAATCCTCCCAAGTCAATGCTTTTCGGTTCTTCTTCCATGTGTTGTGTCTGATTCCTTTCTACTGAGGTGATTGCTAAGTGCAGGCTCTGGTTGGGGAAACTGTCAACATCCATTTCATTAGGTTTCCAATCAGGGTCCTTTTGAGTCGCCTCAGGAATCCCATTGATGTCTTTTAGGGGCAAGGAAGTGGGAGAGGAGCCAGATAGGGGGGGGGGGGGAGAGGACATGATGATTAGTGGTGGGATTGGCAAAGAGTTCTGAGGTAGGTCTTCTGAAGTATTTGCAAGAACCTCAAAGCTATTGCTTGTGGAGGGGATGGAGGCAGCGTCCTGCTGGGGTTTTTTCTCGGAGGAAGGTTTTTGTGCGATCTTTTGCGGTTTACAACCTTGGTAAAGCCATCATGGTCTGACTTGCCTGAGGGGTTAGAGGTTTGGGGTTTAGCATTTAGAGGAAAATCCCAAAAAATATGCCCATGGGCATGACACTTACGATAGCGAAAGGGTACATGATCAAAATCTAAGGGTTGGATCCATTCATAGTCATCATGGTAGAGACTTATCGAGTCCGAAAGGGCTTTGTCCAAGCACATGAAGACATAAATATGTGCATAGGAGGTGTATCTGCGCAGCTTCGTTTCTTCAGAAATTTTGATAAACTCTCCCAGCCCCTTGCCAATGTCTCTGAGCGATTCTTCATCCAAGTATTCTGATGGGAGTGAGTACATCCTGATCCAGATTGGTGCCCAACTGAGATCCTCCTTGTCAGGGTTAAATCTCTCTACCCATTCCCTTAAATACAAACCAGCAGAGTTGAAGAAGTAGGGACCTTCATCCATAACCCTATTCCGATCTTCGATGCAAGTGAAAATCGCAGTGAAAAACACTTTTGGTCCTACCTACAGGGTGACATGTTCCTTGGGTTTCCATTTGGTAGAGATCCATCCTTGCAAAGCTTTTTCAGTCGGCCAGAATCCAATAAATTTTCCAATGAGCGCATGGTCCTTCATGTACTTGATTTGACCATTGATTCTATGGCTGAGAAGTTCTATCTTAGGTCTTTTATCCGCTATGGGTTTGCATGTCATTGAAGTAACCTTGGGCATTTCCTGTTGCCCAATCTTTCCTTCTTGTACTTCACTGCGCCTGTCTGATTGAGCAGTGGAAGCATTTGTCATTTCTTGCATCAGGGAGTCCCGTTTATCCATGTCGTCTTGTGCTGGACCAGAAGGCGTGGTCGGATTCTTCGCTTGAGGATCACTTTCAATTGAAGGGGAACAGTTTGAAGCCCCCCTAGGGGAAAGCCATTGCAAAGCAGACTATGCCAGCAATCTGCTGTCATGATGAGGTAGGCGGATGGTAAATGGAGGTAGAGAGGGTTTAGACTGCACTGTTGCAGGGGCGAGCAAAAACTCTAGGTTGGAGAGCGTGTGAGCCTTCACTCCAGTACCATTTTGGACATAATTTTGACTAAGGATATTTTTTTAATTAGAAAATATAAATCAATTAATGGTCATGTAGAAATCGGAAAGTCACAAGAAACTCCAAAGTTGACATGGAAGTTGAAAAGTCATGAGGAAATTTCAAGATTCATAAGGGAGGTGAAGGGTCACCTCACTTCTTATATAGACACTAATAGCTCAATAAAATGGACTTTTAGCCTTTGCTTCCATGTTCCACTATTGGATCAAGTGAAGTCTCTTTGTAATTTCCCATCTTGGTACTTCTACATAATCATCAGAAGCTATTTGAGTCAGACATCTTTTTCATGCATATATCAAAACATATTGTAAGACTTCTCTTGTAATGGTTGTAGTATGTCTTTGTATTCACATTCGTTTAAGGGAATGGACTATTTGTTGTCTTTAATACAAATTTCAATTGAAATTATATGACTTTATTCTTTCATGACCGTGTTTGGTTGAAAATTATTTTCCAATCAATTAAAAAATATTTCATTATGTGTGTCTTTTTTTCCCAAGGAAAACTCATAATTTTACTAATGAAAACAAAATTATATGTTGTAAATGCTTGCAAGCATTCCATCATCCAGTCCAAGATTGATGATCATAATTTCATACAAAATAATCAACTAATAGGTGAAGAGAAAGGGTTGACATTTTCTCCATTTCTTATTTTCTACCTTTCATGATTCTCTCCGAGTTGGTGTGGATGATATAATAGCTAACTAATTTTATTCTTCTATTCTTGTAATTTCCTTGTCCGAGTCACAATTATTTGAGACATGGTGACATTTGTATTCACGAGAGTCCTTTTCTTCAGGTATCCTCACTAGTTGTGCCGCAAGGACCTGTAATTATGTCACTTCATGAGAGGCTTCCCCCTTTCCTTATTTTTCTTGTGTATTTTGGGTTTCCTCATTAGACATGAGATCCTTTTCTACTTCATCCTATTCCTCTGCTGGCATAGAGGAAAGTTTCCGTCCTTTGGGTTGCTTTCCTAATTTCTTCTTCCTTCACTATTCTTTCTTTTCATCACAACACGTGTCTTGTAGATGTCCTGTCTATCGACATATTCTACATTTGAAGGTTGTGTTCTCAAAATCTACGAACTGAGTCCAACTCTGCTTATTGTGTGATAAGTGGATGTGATCTGACAAACCTTTACTATGGTGAACCTCCACATATATTCAGGAAAATGTATAGATTCGTTATTCCATTCTTTGTATGTCTATCATTATGAATCATCCTAAGATATTTTGAAAGCCTTCTAGAGTTTGGTGATGCCAAAAATGAAGGGGGAGGATATGTAGCCCGACCCAAACTGACATTCTTAATACAATCATGGTATTTGAATCAAAATATGGGAAAAATGTGGTAATGAAAAGTCTCTTCGATCCCCAAAATAATGGACCTTCCTGAAGGACAAATTCTCAATCCTCTAATGATGCAAACTTTACTCTGAAAAAACCCTTGGAACAGAGGTGTATTTTAGAGTTTGTTGTCCAATTTGAGAAGATCCAGTGGAAAAGGTCCATTGGTTTTGGCCAAAGACTATTAAATCTACAGATGAGGGATTGTGCTTCATAATTTGTGCAAAGATTGTTTGTTTATGGAAGATCTATAATTATTTCTGGGAAATGATTCAGTTGCTCCACTATAAAGGGACTGGGGATATTGTGTGTTTGTTTTGGACTTACTATAGCTATTGGTTTCCCTTAGAGGATTTCTTTGAAGGACAAACCTCCATTTATATTTGCTTGATTTAGTTATGTACCTTTGGGTTAGCTAGAGCCAACAACATCTCCTGCTCCCTTTGATTTACTTGATCTAGTTGCTCTGCCTCTCAATATCAACTTTAGGATGATGGTGGTCGTATGAAGAATGTTGTATTCATGTAAACTCCGATCATCCTGCATAGATATGCCACCACAAATCAATTCTTCTATTGTGATGGATAGCCCATATTTTGCATGACATTTTGCTTCATTTGAGAAACCTTATCAAATGTCTGGATCCAAATTAATGATGATTTACCATCAAGGGTATTTAAAAAAATATGGAAAGGGTTATGTTCTTCCTAATCTAAGGAGTCATGCGTTTAGAGCTTTGATTCAGTGTGACATGACAATTTTGTTGCATGTAGCAGAGACTGAAATGAGGACACAATCTTCGACTACGAGTTCCTTAATACTAATACTTTGAGATATATTATGTATGAGAGTAGATCCAAAGAAAATGGATAAAATAACATTAGTTTTGATCTAGATCCATCTTAACTAATACTAATTGTGCATAATATGGGTAGAGATCTTAGATCTGGTAGGGAGATTCAATATTTATTATATATACCACATTGGTGATGGAGGTCAATGTGCTGATTTCAATCCATTAGTTGAGTTTTTTTGGCATATATTCTGTGACAAGAGATAGAGGTGGAGAATAATTCAGATCTATACCTTCCAGCCTCTTATGAAAATCTAGATACGGTTTGTACCTGCATACCATTGGACATGCATTCCATCCTTTCCATATGGTATCCGAAATTCAAGGCTCATCATCGATAATCTATGCACCCCCAAAATTTTGTTTAGAACTCATAGAGCGTGTTATCACCGATGCAGAGATCCACCAACATAAATCATTCTAGGAAAGTTTGTGGGAGTGTCGCTGCATTTATGTTGGATACAAACTAACCCCAAAAAAAAAAAAACAAATACTACCATCTCTCTCGTAGTTGGTTAGGATTCATAAATGGTTTTCAAATATGATCGAAGAGATATCCCAAAGAATCCTATCTCATCTGGCACATAAAATTGGGTTAGGAATTTTCCTCCAACGCAGTGATCGAGAGATGCAACCCCAGAATTGTTCAATGAGTCAACGATCTCCTCAACTATAGAGAGAAGAGAAACCCTAGCACACACCATCATTCCCCCCATTGGACCTTCCTAAGAAGCTCTTTATTCCATTATCATTATATGTGTCTTTAGTAGACTAGTGCTATCATTTTTCTTATAAAGGGTCATGTTATTTATTTTATTCATGGAGTTATTTTATGCACATTATCCTTCCACATTTTACAAATCTAACATTACTTGCACGTCTTAAAAGTGATAGTGTTATTTCATATGTTGTTGATTTTTTCCAAGACATATGATAAGTCAAGAAAAATGCTAGCCAAGTTGACATTCTAAATGGAACTTGTTAGCACTCAAATCTACCTTAGGCTGAAATAAGGTAAAACTCAAGGCTACATCAAACCACGCTCAACCTCGTAACTAGCCCTACGAGGACAGGAGAGGGATCTCTCCAGTCAATCTCGATAAAATGAGAAATAGGGTGTGAGATGACTCTAGAATGGGAACTGATTTTAGGCTAGTAAAGAGATAGGAAAGTTTGATTTTTATTTTTTGGGTTTTTGTTGGAGAAATGGAAAAAACAATTTTGGGTCCGGGGATAAGGCCAGATCTTTGCAGAATTCGAGTTGGGGCAAGGTAGGCAGTAGTCTTAATGATTTTTGATTAAGTGTATGGATGGATTAGAACGTAAAGGAGCTGAAGAGAGCAAGAGAGAACATGGATCCTATCCAAATAGGCGAAAACATGTAAAACTAAACAAATTCAAAGGCACAGGACTGAAATCAATGGATTCAACTTCATTTACTCATTCATTTAGTTTCAGAAGCATAAGAAGGGAATGACATACATTAAACATGAAAGAAATTACAATAAACTAAGAGAAAACACCATCAAGAACTGAAAGCCACAAGAATCCCAACAGGTGCTGCAAAACCTCTGATCTTTCCTTAGCCAAAATATGAAAAATATGTACAATAGTGTGCCAAAATCTTTCCCAAGAGTCCAACCCCTCCAACCTTTTGAAAATGACTGAGAAAATACATCTTATAGACCATCCTAACCCCTTCCCATGCCTCTAGGGGTTGAGCTCCTCCTTCTAGGATCAGTTTGAACTAATTCCAAACATAGAGCTGAAAACTAGGCATCCAAACAACCTGTCTCTAAAAGAAGGGGAACTGATTCATTACATTAAATTTTTGCTATTTTGTGAATGAATCATCTAGAATAGGTAAATAAGTGCCCAAATTACATATTTTACATTGAATTACATCAAGATGGGTCAAAAATCACATCAAGAGGTGAAACTGGCCATAACTGGCCGAAATCTTGAGCTGGAAGGTGAAAAATCAACGAAAAATCTATATGCGTAGCGTGCCTGAGCCATACACGTAGTGCACCTTTCAGCCTGATTTTAAGGCACTTCCTTGCTTTCAAATTGAGCTCATTAGAGCTTTTTGGAAAGCTCTGGATGTTGGCTATCCAACCCAAGTGGAATTTCCCAATTTGGAGCTCATTTACCCCTCCAAAACTTCATTCTCCCAGAAGTACTTCCTGCTGGTGCAAAAGGTGGCAGCAAGGTGGTTTTCATGGTGTTTTTGGGCCTTTTGATCATCCAGAAATTGATGAAATGCTTCGGAAATAATTGAGCATGCATAACTAAACATGAAAAACCCAAAAATATAAAGTTTTCCTTCAGCAACTGTCCCAATCAAAAGCGAGCGCGTCGACACGCTACTCATATAGCTGAAAAACCTGTTTTGCAAGCCAATAATTTCCAAAATGACAAATATTTCTCTGAATTTTCTCAAATTCGGAGCGAAGACCCTCCATCATGTATCATGCCCAGCCAACAAAGCCTCAGCCAAAATCTGGAGTGGATTAGGTGTTTCACGGTGCTTCAGTGTCCTCCTGGTGGATGCAGTTCAGTGGTGCAATCTCTGTCTTGGTTGTATGATGTGTTGTTGTCAGTCATGGTGTTGCAATGTGTATGTTCAGCATGTTGAAAATGAGAAATGAGACCTTGGTGTCTTTGTCTCCAATCACCAAATGCGTGCCAAAGGGGAATGAGGGATTGAGAATACCTATAAGTGAGATAGGAATGGGATATGGTGATGGGGGGTAGTTTTTAAGGACAGGAGTGAAATGAAATGGCAACATATCAGTGAGTCAAGTGGAATCAAGGACAAAGAAACATCCTTTGAATGTTATGGAGATTAGTCTTTTATCAATGGAGGAATGTAGTAGTAAGTAATAGGGTTTGGGATTTCACATGGGAATCAAAAGTATAAAGGGATATGAGGATAATGAATATGGGGAAGGGACAACGATATGATCACATGGTAGTGACAGCAGTGATGGAATACAAAGAAAAGGTTGACAAATGGAAAGAATTTAGCACCAACACAATCTTCAAACTTTATGCATAACCCTAGGAGAAGATTTGGTATAAGGTAGGGTTTGATGTTCACCATATCAAACACTTGTTTTCTTCACATTCGAAACACCATAACAAATCCACGAATCACTGAGCAGGCATAGATAACTTAATTGCAGACAAATAAAGTGTTTTGATGAGAATTTGGGTGATTAACTATTGTTTTCCAGCCTTGGGGCTATATGCATAGCACGCTCTATATGCGTAGCGCGCATGTAATTTTACACAGGCCGATGAAGCCCAATGTGTAGCGCGCTCCCAATGCGTAGCGTGCTACATAGTGCATTTTGCAAGAGGCATTTGGAGGCCTTCTTAGTGTCAACATCAGGCATAGGATAGCTCATTGGAAATTTCTTTGAGTTTATTTTCTAACGCAACCAGAATATTTCAATTTTGAGTTCATTTGCCTTGTCAAAAATCAAATCTCCCAAGATTGGTCAAAATGTGCCAAATGAGGCTGCCTCAAGGCAGAGTGCTGTTGCAGTCAACTTTTGAATGCCTTCCTCAACTCCAAATTGAGCTCATGATAGTTCATTGGAAATATATTTTTGTCTAGTTATCCTTTAACGCATCAAGAAAGTTATTTGGCCAGCCAAGCTAGGAAAAAACATGATTTTCCCAAGGTCACTTCAGAGGTGCATCAATTCTCGCGAGGCGATTGTATTTTTGACATTTCTCTAAAACCATTATACCTGTGTAAAAAGTGAAGGAAATTTTTCTTCCTTGGCATGTTTTAGACAAAAATTTCTCTCAGTTTTCCAAAATTCATCTTTGATTGCTATGAAACATCTTTTGAGTGAAACTTATCCCGATGTGTGAAACAAGGGATTTTGTCGAAATGAAGCGAAATAAAGGGGATAAGTGGATTCTAAATCTTGGGGAAATTTTTTGAAGTAGGGAGGGATGTTAGGAAGCAGGAGAAAGTGGAATCTCAAAGATCGAGTGAGGGGAAGGGGTCCAAAAGGGAAAAACACAGGCCTAGCCTAGAAAATTGCCAAGTTGTGGCAAGAAACTAGGGTTTGTTCAAAAATGAGGAATTTGGGGGATCTTAGTGATGGGAAGTGTTTAATAAGGCACATTAATGATAGGGGAAACTGTATGAACATTAGGATACAAGTTTTTCTAATGATTTGACCATTCAAGAGAAATTTCCTTCATAACCCTAGGAGAGGGAAATGAACCTTGCCTAGGCGCAACTGAGGCATGAAAAAGGTGTAAAATGACCCAATGGAACTTGACATGATGATAGCAACCTTCTGAATGATGATAGAATCAGCTGAATAGTGACATAGACTGACATTTGGGCAACTTTCAAAGGAGTGAAAGCAAACCCTAGACCTAATGCCTACTGACCAAATTTTGCTTGAAGACTCATTGAAATGACAAAATTTGATTTTGACTCCTTAAAATCACTTGTAAGAGCATGTTTGATCACTAGAGGAAGGCTGCAAAGGCTGACACTAACATTCACTCCAATGGGGATGGTAGCTCCTTAGAGGTGCCAAGAACGACAGATCTTTGGGAGAGCAGACCAGCGCCTTATCCATTGGGCAATGGAGTCGAAAACTAAAACTGAAATGCATGACTAAAAACTGATGAATTGACAACACAAATTGACTCTCACTCAACTAAGAACTGACTCAATTCTTAAACACAACCGAAAAACTGCTAATGATGCTCAAAGTGAAGCTTATTCATCAAAACCTACTCTAACAGTTTCATTCATCACCTGATCAAGTGAAATGAAACAACCAATGTAACCATGTAAGCATCCTGGCTGTTGTTTGATTTCTTCCCACATGCTTCCTAATGCACAGGAAAAGGACAGAATCGAAAGGAAACTCCCATGGAAATTTGAACTCAAGCCGACTGCTGATAAACTTGCAGAGCACAAATTGACTGGATGAGTGCAAGAATACTGTGAAAGGATCTTCATAAACATAGCTCTGGTCCAAGTAATCTTCATAGCTGGATATCAAGACTTCCCTCACATCTGTGCTGTGTTTCTTTGGTGATTGCAGCAAGCTATCAAAAGGATCCTGAAATTCATGAAAAACCAAACTCCGTTGTTGATTACAAACAGAACAAAAGCCTCCTTCATTCTCCTCATATGACTGCAAACCTTGATGAGGGCTTTGTAATGAAAAATCTATTAAACAAGAGAATGAAGGTGTCCTTTGAATAAGATTATCATCAATATTCTTTTTTGGCACATGGTTAGCTAATGAAGGAAAACTTTTACAGCAAACATCATCCAACACACGTGCAATAGGATCATCAAAAACTTGAGAAGATTGCTGTAATGTATCCATTGAAACTGTATGACATCCTTCTAGCTGTTCATCTTTTTCTTGAGAGATTTTACGAAGATTCTTCCTTATAAACTGAAATGATTTTAAACAAAAGGGTATAGAATCTTCCTGCATCATCAAATCATGTATTTCATCTTCCACACCTTCATCTGTAATTTTCCCTTAAATTTCATTTGGTGGCTGCAAATCTGATGCTACAGGCTGCTCAAGAATTTTTTTATCTGTCTCATCCTCAACATTAACACTGAGAGATTTCTGATTTGTTATAGGCTATTCATTTGAAGATTGACTATGCAATATACCCTTCAAAAACTGAAATGATTCAAAATAGAATGGTATGGAGTCACCTTGAATCATTAAATCATGTGTGTCCACTTCCAAGTCTTCAGCTGCAACTTGACAATCAATTACTTTCGGGGGTTGCAAATATGAATATGAGAAGTCTTGAACAAAATTTGCATTGCTCTCAAGATGATTCAAATCAAGACTTGTTGACATTTGATTTCTGATTGCATCATAGTTATCTCTGATGAACTGAAACGAATCAAAACAAAAAGGCAAAGATCCTTCACTTACTTCAAACTTTGATGCACTTTCCTCATCATTGTCATAGCTGATATGCATCGGTTGATCACTGTATTCGAGCTGCTGAAAGTGAACTTTCTCCTCGCACAAACTAGTCGTTGATTCGTCTGCAAGATTAGCTTCTTTTTGGAGAACATAATCATCATCATACTGATTAAACTGAGGCAATTCATCATCAAACATATACATCATATCAACAGCTCTCTCTTCTTCAAAATGATCTATAAAACAATCACTATGACAACTGGGATCAGAAACAAAATGTTTTGGTTCAGCCGCTTGTTCTTGAATGTCACTTTCTTTTTTTGCAGTCATTTTCGGCACCATCTCTTCTACTGTATTTACAAAAAGATCAAGATTTTCCTCTGAAAGGGTCAGCTGCTCTGAAACATTCTTCTTTGCTTCTTCCTTCAACCTTGCCCTCAAGATCAACAAATGAGCCTCTACATTCACTGTCTTGTTCTGCATCTTGTGAAGCGTTGCAATATTCTTTTCTCTCAGCTGAAACTCCATTTCCGGATCAAAGGCACTCAGGTAGTGCAAGAGAGTAGATCTGGGAGAAGGTCTTATATCAACTGGCATCGAATAATAAAATTGGTTAAATCTGGCATAAAACTGTTGTACTGTCTCCCCTGGCAGTCTTTTTAGCTGGTTATACTCTTCTATAATCAACAAAAGGTTTTGTCCGATCATCCACCTGTCGAGAAAAACTTTGATGAACTGCCGGAAATTTGAGATGCTCGTATCAGGGAGGGTTTTGAACCAACTCTTCACTTTAGCGTGCAAATAAAGAGAAAAAAGCCTTATACTAACATCTTCGCTATCAACTTCAAAAAGGTCTAGAAAAGACTCAAAATTATGCACATGTTGTTTAGCGTTGACATTCTTACTTTCACCATCAAACCTCGGCAAGTATAGATCATAGTTTTTGGGGAAAGCATGGAGAACAGAAGGTAAAACAAGAGGTTTATACGGATCTGGAATTTTACAAGGTGTAGGGGTATGTACAGCAGGTATAGAATCACTCTTGATCTTTTGAGGTTCATCAATCTGAAGATGGTCATCACAAAATGTGGGAAAACTAAGGAGGCCAGGATCAAAGGGAAACTCAGTATTTACACTATTTGAATAGGTTGAGTGAAGATTTTGATCACCTTTCCCATACAACAAATTCTGAAAAGCTTTTAAGACAATTTCAAGACCAGCAAAGAAGTAATTTACAAGAAAGAAGATTAGATCCTGAATACCATTCTACTTTAGATACCTGAACTTTGTGTAAGATCCTTCCATTTTCTCAGAGAAAGAGTCAGTCCTCCAGAATTTAAATTGGAGTCACCAAGTGAATGATTTCAGCCTTCTTATGTTTGATCGTCGTCCACCATCAACCATCAGACTTGAACTTGATACATGTATTGTGGCAATTTATAAGTTAAGTGTTACGATTACAAGCTAGACCAGAGATCAACTGAAGCAATGTTTATCTATATTGCACTCGCAGAGCAATGTGCAGTTTGAAGGCTACCTGGCATGACTTCAGACTCCGTCTGTAGCTATAAATCAAATAACACTAACAAGCAAATCAGTTCTTCCCCAGTATGGTCACCACTATGTTAGCGCTCAAATCTACCTTAGGCTGAAATAAGGTAAAACTCAAGGCTACATCAAACCACACTCAGCCTTGTAGCTAGCCCTACGAGGACAGGAGAGGGCTCTCTCCAGTCAATCTCGATAAAATGAGCAATAGGGTGCGAGATGACTCTAGAATGGGAACTAATTTTAGGCTAGTAAAGAGATAGGAAAGTTTGATTTTGATTTTTTGGGTTTTTGTTGGAGAAATGGAAAAAACAATTTTGGGTCCAGGGATAAGGCCAAATCTTTGCAGAATTCGAGTTGGGGCGAGGTAGGCAGTAGTCTTAATGATTTTTGATTAATTGTATGGATGGATCAGAACGTAAAGGAGCTAGAGAGAGCAAGGGAGAACATGGATCCTCTCCAAACAGGCGAAAACATGTAAAACTAAACAAATTCAAAGGCAGAGCATTGAAATCAATGGATTCAACCTCATTTACTCATTCATTTAGTTTCAGAAGCATAAGAAGGGAATAGCATACATTAAACATGAAAGAACTTACAATAAACTAAGAGAAAACACCATCAAGAACTGAAAGCCACAAGAATACCAACAGGTGCTGCAAAACCTATGATCTTTCCTTAGCCACAATATGAAAAATATGTACAATAGTGTGCCAAAATCTTTCCCAAGAGTCCGACCCCTCCAACCTCTTGAAAATGACTGAAAAAATACATCTTATAGACCATCCTAACCCCCTCCCATGCCTCTAGGGGTCAAGCTCCTCCTTCTAGGAGCAGTTTGAACTAATTCCAAACATAGAGCTGAAAACTAGGCATCCAAACAGCCTGTCTCTAAGCGAAGGGAAACTGATTCATTACATTAAATTTTTTCTATTTTGTGAATGAATAATCTAGAATAGGTAAATAAGTGCCCAAGTTACATAATTTACATCAAATTACATCAAGATGGGTCAAAACTCACATCAAGAGGTGAAACTGGTCATAACTGGCTGAAATTCTGCGCTGGAAGGTGAAAAATCAACCAAACATCTATATGCGTAGAGCGCCTGAGCCATACGCGTAGCGCGCCTTTCAGCCTGATTTTGAGGCACTTCCTGGCATCCAAATTGAGCGCATGATAGCTCGTTCGAAATCCCTGGATGTTGGCTATCCAACCCAAGTGGAATTTCCCAATTTGGAGCTCATTTTCCCCTCCAAAACTTCATTCTCCCAGAAGTACTTCCTGCTGGTGCAAAAGGGGGCAACAAGGTGGTTTTCATGGTGTTTTTGGGCCTTTTGATCATCTAGAACTTGATGAAATTCTTCACCAGTTCTTGAGCATGCATAAATTACCATCAAAAAACCAAAAAATATAAAGTTTTCCTTCAGCAAGTGTCCCAATCAAAAGCGAGCGCATCAACGCGCTACTCATATAGCTGAAAAACCTATTTTGCAAGCCAATAATTTCCAAAATGACAAAAAATTCTCCAAATTTGATCAAATTCGGAGTGAAGACCCCCCATCATGTATCATGCCCAGCCAAAAAAGCCTCGGCCAACATCCAGAGTGGATCAAGTGTTTCACGGCGCTTCAGTGTCCTCCTGGTGTATGCAGTTCAGTGGTGCAATCTCTGTCTTGGTTGTATGATGTGTTGTTGTCAGTCATGGTGTTGCAATGTGTATGTTCAGCTTGTTGAAAATGAGAAATGAGACCTTGGTTTCTTTGTCTCCAATCTCCAAATGCGTGCCAAAGGGGAATGAGGGATTGAGAACACCTATAAGTGAGATAGGAATGGGATATGGTGATGGGGGGTAGTTTCTAAGGACAGGAGTGAAATGAAATGGAAACATATCAGTGAGTCAAGTGGAATCAAGGACAAAGAAACAGCCTTTGAATGTTATGGAGATTAGGCTTTTATCAATGGAGGAATGTAGTAGTAAGTAATAGGGTTTGGGATTTCACATGGGAACCAAAAGTATAAAGGGATATGAGGATAATGAATATGGGGAAGGGACAACGATATGATCACATGGTAGTGACATCAATGATGGAATACAAAGAAAAGGTTGACAAATGGAAATAATTTAGCACCAACACAATCTTCAAACTTTATGCATAATCCTAGGAGCAGATTTGGTATAAGGTAGGGTTTGTTGTTCACCATATCAAACACTTGTTTTCTTCACATTCGAAGCACCATAACAAATCCAGGAATCACTGAGCAGGCATAAATAACTTAATTGCACACAAATGAAGTGGTTTTATGATAATTTGGGTGATGAAACATTGTTTTCCATCCTTGGGGCTATATGCGTAGCACGCATGTAATTTTACACAGGCCGATGAAGCCCAATGCATAGCGCGCTCCCAATGCGTAGCACACTACATAGTGAATTTTGCAGGAGGCTTTTGGAGGCCTTCTGTGTGTCGAAATGGGGTGCAGGATATCATGTTGGAAAGGTATTTGAGTCTACTTTCCAACTCAACTAGAATGTTTCTATTTGGATTTCGTTTGCCTTGTGAAAAATCAAATCTCCCAAGACTAGTCATAATGTGCCAAATGAGGCTGCCTCAAGGTAGAGTGCTGTTGCAGTCAACTTTTGAATGCCTTCCTCAACTCCAAATTGAGCTCATGATAGTTCATTCGAAAACTATTTTTTTCTAGTTATCCTTTGACTCATCAAGAAATTTATTTGGCCAACCAAGCTAGGCAAAAACGTGATTTTCCCAAGGTCACTTCAGAGGTGCATCAATTCTCGCGAGGCGATTGTATTTTTGACATTTCTCTAAAACCATTATACCGGCGTAAAAAGTGAAGGAGGTTTTTTTTCCTTGGCATGTTTTGGACGAAAAAATCTCTCAGGGTTCCAAAATTCATCTTTGATTGCTCTGAAACATCTTTTGAGTGAAACTTATCCCGATGTGTGAAACAAGGGATTTTGTCAAAATGAAGCGAAATGAAGGGGATAAGGGGCTTCTAAATTCTTTGGGAAATTCTTGGAATTAGGGAGGGATGTTAGGAAGTAGGGGAAGGTGGAATCTCAGAGATCAAGTGAGGGAAAGGGGTCCAAAAGGGCAAAACACAGGCCTAGCCTAGAAAATTGCCAAGTTGTGGCAAGAAACTAGGATTTGTGCAAAAATGAGGAATTTGGGGGATCTCAGTGATGGGAAGTGTTTAATAAGGTACATTAATGATAAGGGAAAGTGTATGAACATCAGGATACAATTTTTGCTAATGATTTGACCATTCAAGAGAAATTGCCTTCAAAACCCTAGGAGAGGGAAATGAACCTTGACTAGGCGCAACTGAGGCATGAACAAGATGTAAAATGAACCAATGGAACGTGACATGATGATAAAAACCTTATGAGTGATGATAGAATCAGCTTAATAGTGACATATACTGACATTTTGGCAACTTTGAAAGGAGTGAAAGAAAACCCTAGACCTAATGCCGAGTGACCAAATTTTGCTTGAAGACTCACTGAAATGACAAAATTTTATTTTGACACCTTAAAATCACTTGCAAGAGAATGTTTGATCATTGGAGGAAGGTTGCAAAGACTGACACTAACAGAACTTTCACTCCAAATGATGTAGAGTGTAATTGGGGATTTATACCTAGGAGATCCCTTGTTGTTGGTAGAATATTTAGCACCATCAATAATTTGGATTTTGCTAGAGTTTTGAGTGACACCTTCAACTTGATTCGAGTCACTTTGTTATTGAGTCAATATCTCACGCAATTGTTCACCATTCTAATCTATGGGATTTGATAATGCTTCCATTGTGGCCAAAATGTATGTCGGTATTCTTCATTCTATGACACCAAGTTCACTTTTATGTTGTGTCATTATATGTTCAAGGGAAGCCTCAAAGTAGAGTCATCCCTCTACACATTTAATCATAACTTTTGTGTTGGAATTCGCTATGTTAGTTTTACATCAGTTATTCATTTTATATCATCAGATACCTTATCTTGGTGTTAAGTTCATGTCAATAATGGGAGATACAAGAAGACTCTCCTTTCATGGATCTCTTGTCCTCGACTTCAACACCTTATCCAAGATGTAGATCAATAAATAGTCTAGTACCTTGGAGCTCACAATATTTAGTGGTAGATTTGCTCATGATTTGTATTGGGTTTTCATCACTGACCCATGTTGAACGATTCTATGGAATGCTTGACTTTATCTCATATATATTATGTTAGGTATCTTGGGAACCATTTTCGTTATCAATGGTATCCCCGGTGTCTATTAACATGATATATCAATGCCTGATAATTAGACAATATCCTTGCATGCTTGGCATTAGCTCATCCATTCAAATGTAGTAGAGTCATACCACTCATTTCCAAGACCTTGGGGCATTGAGGCTACTTAACTCACGATCATTTCATCTACTAAGTTGAGATTGGAGACTGTATTATGTAGTTTGAGGATCAACCCTAATGATAGTTATTATGCTAGAGATCTACATTGTATCATGATTTGTCCTTGATGAAATCATTCCGTAATATGTTGTGTGTGAATCTATGCTCTATTCTCTCAGTACTGAGTATCGGTATGCCTACCTTGAGGATGTACTTCTTCATGTATATGACTATATTTTTGAGTCTCTGTAGGTATTTTGTCTATAGTCTCTTTTTGCCTCACTGACTAGTTTACTTATTGTAATGTATTTCAACTATCATATTCTCTTTTGACCTCATACATTAGGGGGCGTCTTTTATAGCTCAGTGTAGAATTGTTCTACAAATCAGCTAGCTCTGATACCATGTAGAAATTTCCCACCTATAGATCAACCTGGTAATGCAATGTACTAAGCAAAACACTTGATTTACTTCTACAAACAATTTAGCAGAAGCTTAATCAACCATGAGCAACATCAATAAGAACACATATAACTGATATGGAGAAATCAAACACACGTAATGCAAGATATATCTAGGGGAAAGCACCAGCCTAAAACCCGAACCGTGTATTATCAATCAAGTGGAAATCCTCTTCAACATACAAAAAGAATCAACTCAATAGCTATCCTACTCTCTCTGTAATCAAAAGATCTTGATGATCTTCAATCAGAAGATGAAAATCATGGACTACCTAGCCCTCAATATATAGGCCACAAGTCCTCCAATCTCCTATAATAGATCCTTCGCCATGCAAGGAATACTTACTAGAAATATCGAAGCATATGATAGTACATTGTCCCACATTTGATCTCAACTGGCTCTCTGACATAACTGACATGCAACAATTATCCATGAGTGAATTCTCACTTATCTAAAATAATAGTTGTCACATGCATGCAAGCATTAACAAACTATATTTTATTATTTTAACAACTTGTTAAAATAATCTAACTGGACTTGACTAGTTAGAACTAAGTCAATTGATTTTCTCAATATAGAACTGAACCTTATCTCCTTTAATCAAGGGATAAATTCCTAAATCAAGGGAGAAAATAATTACATGATCTCACTAAGACTTCAAGTTTAATTTTCCATAATTAATTAACTCAACTGAATTAATTAATTAACATTTCCAACTGCTGTTAAGACCAAAATTAATTTTACTTCCTATAGATAGACCAGGGATTGCTATAAATAGGAAGGGACCTAGAAATGCTATTTTTAGAACTTTCTATTTTTAGCAGTTTCACCTCTCACCCAATGTGGCCAATGACCTCACTGGCCAAACTGTTATATTTAGACATGCTATTTTTAGCAGGTCTATCTTTAGCACATTCTAAATTTAACATTTCTTGTTGCACATTTTTCAACACTCACAAATCCACCCAGACGGTCATGAAGACAAGAAAAACATTTATCAAGTCACTGCTTCAAATTGTGATTGGTGAAACATCAGAAAATTGGTGCTTTGAGGGTTCAACACTCCTGCCTCATTGTGGGAACTAAAACCAAAGGCATTGAAACACTCCTCCCTAGTTATGAGGATAGAACTAGTATCCCATCAACACCCTCTATGCTCTAGAGTTTCGAAACAATGTGAAAATTTGATTGTATAAGCTTAGTTGCAATCCAATTTAACAAATTTGGTTAAAATAATCATTGTTGATTAAAATAATGATTGATTTGGTCTAACTTCATCATCACGTATGGTATGCTAAAGAAATTTTCTAGGATCAATTAAGGCCAATCATGAGAAAAAACTATATAAATTGAGCTCTTCACTAGTAACAAGGAGAGGAAATGAACTAATGTTGAAATGTTGCTAGAGTTGTGATCGTGATAAAATTTTGCATACACACCAGTGAGCATAGAAGTTAAGAACAAAATAAAGGGAACATAATTGGAGAACTCAAAGATGTACTTCTATTCAATTCAAGAGATATAGGATATTGAATTGGTTTCCTTATCCATGTGCAGGTTATTTAGAATATCCAAAAGTAAATATCTCAGGGAGATCTTCCTAGAGTTGGCATCACCAAATAGATATAAGATTCTAACATTGAGATGCATGTTCTCTATTTTCTTCTTGTGATCTAAAGTGTTTGGGATTTTCTAATTTTCTTAGCTCCATTTATTCATTCACATATACTGTCTCGAAAGCAACTGGGAAAAACTTGTTGGGTTTAAAGTAACCTCTTACTGCAAGTGAAATTTTCCCTTAAAAACCCTCAACATAGAAAATAAACTAATTACAACTTAAAAAACCTGTAATCATGGTTATGACAATGGGATACCTAAATTCTTAAATATAGTAGGTAATTAAGAACTTATAAGAAGAGAATAAGTTAATCCTAGGTGGTTTTCAAGTCATTGGTCCTAAGCATATCAAGCAAATTACAATTCACTAAGAAGGTAGTGATCACCAAACTCAAGAATTCATTAGCACAATGGAAAAAAAAGAGAGTTGGTCAACCATGATTATATAGTGAATCAAAAATTATTTCATGAATGATTCAAGGATATACATCAGGAAATAACATAACATATATTGTCATAATCCATAATCCAACTATGCACAAACCATTATACTTAACCAAGTGTGTTAGATTAGTTTGAAACTAAAGGATGGACTTCAGCTCTGCTCCCAACCATAGGTCAACTACATTGTAATATTTCTCATCGTTGACTAGCCCTGAGTTGGATCAAGACTTTAAAGGGATAGTTACCCAACAAAATCAAACCAAATCCTAGGTCATAGACTTAAAAGGTGAAGTCCATTTTTCATGGGAAGTATCTACTTCCCTCTGATACTATGGGCCACAGTGACTCCCTCACTCTTCTGAGCTCAGTTGAAGGTATTTAACCGAAGGTTTAACCAATTTTAGTCTTTCAATTTAGCTTGCTAAGCTCCTCTACTCCTCTGCAACCATCTTCCTTCACCATTGATTTCTTGAGAGATTGTCTTCGCCCATACTTTGACACAAAATAATTGTTTCCCCTGCTACTACGCCCCCACCTTCTTCTTCTCACCTCCTTTTCCCTCTTTTTTCTCTTTCAGCCCTTTCATCTATCTTATAATATTGTAGAGATTCTAGATAGTGTTTCCTTCATTCGTGTCACATAATCAAAAAATTGTGGGTTCTTTCCTCTCATCCAATCATGTTTTTACTAACTATTAGGTGGTGCACATTAGTAAAAAATGAAAAATTAGTGACTAGGTGACTAAAATGTTAGTCACCACAACTTTTCTCAATGAAAGACTACCAAAAATGAACAATAGTAAGCGAGCCAATGAAAACAACTAACATAAACGACTAATTTAGTCATAGATTAAAATATACAACTACCTAAAAAATACTATAATAATATGAATCATTTGTTTATGTTAGTCATTTTGATTATTTCACTTCAACAATCTAAAGTTACAAGTGATATGGGATTCAAAGGCTATTATAAATTAGCTGAAAAGTTATACTTCCTTAAACACTTCTTTATTGGATTATTGGAATATTATAGTTTCAGAATTGATTATAATCTTCAGGGTTATATACTTTGATCTTATGCATAAAGAATTAAATTTAGAAAATGACATATTATCTAAAATGGGAGTGAGCTTACATATATTAAGAAGAATACTTGCATAGAAAAGTGTTGGTTAATAAGTTGATAACATAATTTCTTTAGTTGAAGACTTAACTTTTCATGCACATCTACATTTTTTTATTATCACAGTTATGATACTAGTTTGTAACTTAGATATCAAATTGTTTATTTATTTTGAGTGTAAAACATTTAAATTATTTTGAATCCTATAATTTATCTCAACATAATAATATAATATTAATATAAATATTTTATTATTATTATTTTATTATATATTTAATTTGTTATATTTTTTTGTTGGTTAGTTACCTCTAATTAAAGCTTATTCACTCTTTACTGTATGCCTATAACGCTTTTTAATAGCTTTTCAATTTCATTTACACTTAAGACATTGCACAAAGTACCATTGTATTGGTCATCCTACTCCTCACCGCCATTTTGTTTTTCTTGCAAACCATACTTCTCCCCTTCGAAACCATATTCATGCATGTTATTTAGCTTACTGTAACATAAGAAATCTGGATGTAATCAATCTTTTGTTTTCTTATATCTATATATATGTTAACCCTTTTTAGGCTATACATGTATTAATAATTATTTTCTGGTATATAATGTTCTAACATTATTTCTTTCCCACCTCGTATAATTAAATAAGTGTAATACCCTTTTGTCCATATACTATATTAATGGCGTTAATATTTTGCTCAACCTTTTAATATATGTTTTCCAACCTTGGACTATACTATTTGCATTATTGTGATTCTTAGTTTTATTTCCCCTTCATACTATTGTTATGCACAGGGTTTACGAAGGTAGACTGTGACTAATCCGAGTGGTTCCACATCCTGGCCATATGGATCAATTTAATGGATCCAGGTAGGGGCTTTGTACATGGTAGGGGGTTCGCGGTTTGAATACAGTCCTAATTTTTCCTTGGTAGATCTATGGAAGTTTGTGGATAAGATTCTCGTTTCCGCGAAATAGTCCATCCTTTGGTTCATTTGTTCATTTCTCTTTTGGACACAAGTGGGTATCATTTGGCCCTCTGCCAGGGTTTCTAAGTGTCATTTTTCTTCCCTTCTTTATACTAGTTGGGTTTCCTCTTCAATATACATGTAAATATTTTTTTTTTTTTTTTTTTTTTTTTTTGTGCAGGTCAGCCTTGGCATCCCTCGACAATTGGTAAGGAAATAATGTACCTGGTTGAACTTCCATTTATTTATTTATTTTAAATCTAGGATAATCAGTAATTGGTGAAGGATCAAATCTAACTCGCTGCCACTATAAGCCTAGGCTACATGCAACAAGGTGCAAGCCTCACAATAGTAGGAAACTTATGCCTCAACAAGAGCGAGACGTCCGCTATGGGGTCACCTACTCCTCTAGCCAAGACACAACAGGTCATATACATACTCAATGAGATTTGAACCCTCATCTCGCTAGAAAACTTGTCATTGAACCTCATATCACTAATTCCATTTATTTATTTTTACTGTTATTCTCATTTTAAATAGGGCTTTTTTCTTTTTCCTTTTATGGTCACAACTTATCATAGCCCCATCAAAAAATGTTACTGATTCTTCATTGCTATTATTATATTGTTAGTGATTTTTTTAATGTTATATTTAAGCCCTTATTATGTATGTCATATAAAATTATTATTAAATTGTTAGTTATTTTTTTAATGTTATATTTAAGCCATTATAATGTATGTCATATAAAATTATTAGTTCATAATATCATTAATTATTGCTATAGAGTCCTTGGTGTTGACATGAGCATTGTGTGGATTTCCTTGGCATCCCTCGACAATTGGTAAGGAAATATTGTACCTGGTCGAACTTCCATTTATTCATTTTTACTGTCATTCTCATTTTGAATACGATTTTTTTTTTCTTTTTCTTTTTATGGTTGCAACTTATCATAGCGCCCCTTCAGAAAACGTTAGTGATTATTCATTACTATTGATATTATTATTTTGTTAGTTATTTTCTTAATGTTATATTTAAGCCCTTATTATGTAGGTCATATAAAATTATTAGTTCATAATATCATTAATGATTGCTATAATGTCCTTGGTGTTGACATGAGCATTGTGTGGATTGTTTGTCAATAGTTTGTATTGGTTGATTCCTAAGATAAAGACTGTCATTCTTTGTACATTATTTTAGAGTGTGCAGTGCATTTCTATACTTTGTTGATAAATTGATGTAATAGTTGGCCGACATATGCAATTTATCTTCTCTGTTAACTTGAATGATGTGTGATGAAATAATAGTGAACAATTTAAGTACGCCAATTTTTTTCCATGTACATAGGTGAAAAATATAGTTACATATGGAGTTTGGACACTGCCAATCTTGACTAGAACATTCAATGTTCCAACTCTATTTGATCTCCCACGGATATGGGTTGTCTCTCTGCATTTCATATATTATCCTCCTTTTATTTCACCTTTCTTCTCCCATATTCCATTAGATTCCTAGGAAGTATATGAATCGATAAAGCGTTTCTAATGAATATCGAAGAATGTTGAGCAAGTTCTTAATCATAAAAATTCTTGAATAGGAGAGATAAAATGTCAAACATGATCCCTGAGAAAAAACAATCAATGTTTCATAACTTCAAATTACACGTCATGTAATGGTGTGATTTGCATTTTAACTTATCTATCAATTAACATAGAACTGTCTTTCAATTTTTTCAAAGGAAAAAAAAATCACATTTTTTTATAAAAGTTAAAAACACCATCATCGGGGGAATGACGAGTCGCTCTGACAAGGAACGTTAGGGTTTTGCAGCGTGTCGATGCTCCAGAGAAGCGATCTGGAGAAGCGAAGTTCAGGGAACGAGCAGGAGCCCTCATACGGATTGGGGAGGTTCTGCGTGGAGGGAAACAAGACAACAAAGATCAGTTCAAACGATTTATCCTGAAGGAGACCATGGAAAGTATCCTGGGGAGGGGAGAGATCCCCTCCTTTAAAAACGTAGTGGCAGGGGAATCCAGTGGTGGAAGCAGATCAGACCCACAGACGGACAACGCTAAAGATATTCCGGTCCTGGGCAATCGATGGCAAGCAAAAATGGGGGGAAGGTGTCTTCCAAGGGCCCAGAAACGACCAAGGTATGTGATCCCAAACAACAAACTGGAAGATTATCGAAGCTACATGAAAGACCATGCTTTAATCTGTAAGTTTATAGGTTTTTGGCCCTCTGAGAGGGATTTGGTAAAATGGATTCAATTAAGATGGAAACCAAAAGGGCATATTGATCTTAAACTGGGAGCAAAGGGTTTCTTTACTGTCATCTTTGTGAACCTAGAGGATAAGGAAAGAATCTTCGAAGAGGGACCATATTTGATGAATAATGCGGGGTTATTCATGAGGCACTGGGAGGAAAGGTACAACCCGGATGCAGAAAAACTGCTTGCTGCTCCTGTCTGGGTTCGTTTGTTCGGATTGCCTTCAGAGTTTTGGAACCCTGAGATTCTCGAAGGAATCGGGAACACAATAGGGGCTTTTGTCAAAGTTGCAGAATCAACCAAAAGGGGAAAATTTACCTCCTACGCAAGGATCTACGTATATATGAATATAGCAGAACCTTTGCCTGAATGTGTGGAAGTGGAGTATCATGATGAAATTTGGCAGCAACCATTAGATTACGAGCACATACCCTTTTGGTGTAGAAAGTGCCACGAATATGGTCACCTGTATAGAGAATGCCCTCAGAACAGGGAAGGAGAGCTTAAAAGAATAATAGAAGAAGAGCAAAGGAAAACAACAGCAACTGAGACAGAAGAGAGGGGATTTAAGGAAGTCCACAGGAGACAGAAGCCACGGACCGAGGGACAAAAAGAGCAAACAAAAGGAAAAAACATCCCCGTGGAAAATCAAAACAAATTCCAAGCCCTCCAAGAAGAGGAAGAGGAGACTGAAGAAGGTAAACAGGAAGAACCGGTTGTGGAAACTGTCCCGATGGAAATCATAACGGATACCCTAGGCAAATCCAACAGCCAAACGAAAGAAATTGAAGTTGAAATGGGAGACCACCAGGATAAACCAGAAGAGCAACCTAAACAAGGGTCAGACAAACAGAAAGGGAACGGGACCGAAGAAGAGCGGATAATGAAAAAACTCTTGCAAGAATGGAGGCATTTAGATGAGAGATTCATCCCTGAAATTCAAAAACAGCAATACAAGGAGGCCTATCAAAAATTTAAGGAGAAGAAAGGAGGATTGGTGGATATCGGACCGGAACAATCAGAAGCGTCAGGATCTCAGACAGTAGGATTGGACGGACATGGGAAAGGAGGAAGGAAAAGAGGGAGGAAACCCATGAATAAGACGATCCAGGCAGTAGGGGAAACTCTTGTTAATTCTGGAAAGGTAATACCTCTATCTGAGGTATTTCACCCCCCTCCTAAAAAGTTGTAAATGATTATCACAAGCTGGAACATAAGGGGACTTAACAGTAAAGGAAAACAGAGGTACCTGAAGGAGAGGTTGAATAAAGATAAACCGAGTATAATGCTGATTCAAGAAACTAAAATGAATCAACAACAGATACAGGAAATTTTGGATAAATCTAAATAAAAATTTGAAGTCATGGCACAGGACGCGGAGGGGTCAGCTGGTGGCTTACCGATATTATGGAATTCATAGGAGGTCATCTTCGAGAATTGGATCAGCCTTCCCAGAATCCTTTCTGGAGTGTGTAGGATAGTAGGAACGAAGGAAAGAATACTCATTTCCGGGGTGTATGGCCCTCACCTTCCCAGGGGCCGAAAAGAGTTTATGAGGAATATTCAGGCAGTAAGCAAATTAATCCCAGACGATTTATGGATAATAGGTAGTGATTTCAATTTGATCCGGGATTTAGGAGAGAAACGAGGAGGCATCAGGAGACAGGACCCAAGTATGGACGACTTCAATGAACTCATAACAAATCTAAGACTAGTAGACACTCCAACAACAAATGGGGTGTTCATCTGGAACAACAGGAGGGGTGGCGGGAATCAGATTGCTTCAAAGCTGGATAGATTCCTCCTATCTGAGCAAGTTCTGAATAAGGATGTGTTCATAGAGGCCAAAATTCTCCCAGGCTTAGGATCTAATCATTGGCCGATATGTTTGGAAATTGACATAAAAAAAATCAAAAGCAAGAAACCTTTCCGTTTTGAGTCCTTTTGGCTCATAAATCTGGATTTTCTCAATAAATTAGAAGAATGGTGGATCCAAAGTCACGTCAGAGGACAATGTAAAGTGCATACATTCCAATTAAGGCTTAAGGAAATAAAAAACAAAATTAGAAAATGGAACAAGGAGGACTTTGGGAATATCTTTGAGGAAAAACAAAAACTTGAAAAGGCAATGGAGGAGGTATAGTAGAAAATCATCCTGGAGGGAAGAGATGAAGAAAGGAGTAAGGAGGAGAGCAGTTTAATAAGCCAGCTGGAGGAAAGGAGAAAAAAGGAGGAGATCCTATGGAGACAGAAGTCAAGAATAAATTGGCTACGGGAAGGAGAGAGGAATACTAAATTCTTTCATCAAGCAATGATTCAACACATGCAACGGAACCGGATCTTTTCAATTAAAAATGAAGCAGGAGAGAGATTAATAGAACAAGATGGAATAGAGCAAGTCCTAACAGATTACCATAAGGGGATCTTCACTGAAACCCAGGATGACAGAGGGGAAGCAATCAATCAAATCTGTAAGGAAATCCCAAAAATGATCACAGATGAGCAGAACAAAGGCCTCATGCACGCAGCAACATTAGCAGAAGTCGAAGAGGTAATTATGAACATGAAGAAAGGAAAAGCTCTGGGGCCGGATGGCTTTACGGCCAAATTCTATCAAGGTGGATGGCAGTTTCTAGGACAGGACATCCTGGAAGTGGTTGAAGAATCTCGGATAAAGCAAAGAATGTGGTCAGGTATGAATTCCACCTTTATAACTTTAATTCCTAAAACTAGTAACTCTGAGGAAGCTCAAGGATTCCGACCCATTGCTCTGTGCAACGTTATTTATAAAACAATTGCTACACTGGTGGCAAAAAGATTGAAACCGCTCCTCCCAAGCATCATCTCCCCTGAACAAACGGGGTTTGTTGAAGGAAGGCAAATTCTAGATGGTTTAGTGGTGGCCCAAGAGATGATTCATTCCCTCAACCAACACAAGAGGAAAGGAATGATGATTAAGTTGGATCTCTCAAAGGCATATGATTGCTTGAACTAGAGATATCTCTGTGCGGTGATGGAAGCATACGGTTTTGAAAAGCGCTGGATTGAATGGGTATTCAGTATGGTCTCCACCCCCATTTTCTCAATTTTGGTCAATGGTAATCCATCAAAGCCCTTTAATGCCTCTAGGGGTATAAGGCAAGGTTATCCATTATCACCCTTTCTCTTTATTTTAGCAGCAGATGGTCTCGGGAGAATCATAAAAAGAGAATCTAGGAGAAATAAGCTCAGAGGCCTAAAGCTTTGGGGAAACAATTTAGCTATCACACATCAACAATTTGTTGATGATATAATGCTATTTGGAGAAGTCAGCCTCAGGGAAGTCAAAATAATCAAGGAGGTTTTGGAGGTTTTTTCGAAAGCATCTGGCATGGAAATCAATAAGGAGAAATCGTGCACTTTCATTTTTAATACCCCAGAGGCAATAAAGGCTCACCTCACCAGAACCTTGGGATTCAAACAAGGTGATCTACCTACTAAGTATCTAGGTAATCAACTGGACATACATCCAACACGCATGAAGAATTGGCAGGAGGTTTTTGACAAAATAAAAAGGAGGTTATCAAACTGGTCGTTCAGATCTCTGAACATCGCCAGCCGCATAGTCCTTTTAAAGGCCGTTCTCCAATCAATTCCAGTGTATACCCTATCTATAAGAGCAGCATTGAAAGGCGTCTGTGCAAAACTAAGGGAGATTTTTGGAAAGTTTATCTGGGGAGGACCAACTCAACAGAGAAAATGGGCCCTCGTTTCTTGGGCAAATCTGATCCAAAGGAAGGAAGAAGGAGGTTTGGGGGTGAGGGACCCTGAAACTCTAAATAAAGTTCTAGGGGCTCTATTATGGTGGAGATGGTTGCAAGGAGGGACAGATGTATGGAAGAAAATCTGGGAATACAAATATAATATGCCGGAACAAACAGAGGAAAAATTAAGAATCCAAAACACCCCAAAAGGATCATCAATCTGGAATTTGGCAAGCCAGAACATAGAATTGATAAAGCAGTATGCATTCTGGGAGATCCGGGGGGGAGAGAAAGTGAAATTTTGGGAAGACGGATGGCAGCAAAAAAGAAAGATGAATGAAATACAAACCCTTCAAGACCTTCAACAGAGAGCACAGAGGCTAGGGATGGATAATGTAAAGGGCTATTGGGTGGAAGAAGAAAACAGAGAAATATGGAGAGAATGGAAAAAACCAGGAGAATGGACTGAAAATATAAATAGGGAGATAGAGGAAGGTTACCTTAGAGAAATGGATCTTAGGAAAATACGAAACAGGACTGGGGAGGACATCTTAAGATGGGGCAAAACAATGAGAGGGTCTTTCACAGTAAAGGAAGCCTATTTCCTGACTACAAGATAGAATCAGGATGAAGAAGATCAAGACTGGAAGAAGATATGGGAAGGAAAATGGTGGCCAAAAGTCACAATCTTTGCCTGGTGGGTTAGAAAAGGAAAGATTTTAACATGGGATAAAATCATAAAGAGGGGTTTTCAAGGCCCGTCAAGATGCAGCGTATGTAACAGGGAAGCAGAGAATCAAGAACATCTCCTAAATAAGTGTCCTTTCGCAGAAAGCATATGGGAAAAGATCAGAGTTCTATTTGGTAGAACAATGAGAGACCAGACGAATATTCGCTTGACCATAGGACAATGGGGAACAGGGCAATTCCACAGTAAAGTGGTCAGAAGAATATGGAGTCTAGCGGTTGGCTTTGTGATCTGGTTCATATGGAAGGAGCGCAATAAAAGAATATTCAAGGGGAAAAACAGTAGGCCAGAAAAGGTTTGGGAAGAGATAAGTAAAACAATCAGGGAAACTGTGCTTTCAGACAGGTGGGATGAGGAAGATTGGAAGATGGACCAACATGAAGGAAGAATAGCCTCACTGCTAAACTTAGAATTCAGTTTGATCTACCCAAGAAAAGAGAGGCAAAGCAATCCACATGTTCAAAGTCCAAATCTTTTTAGCTACCCCGGGATTCACTCCATTAAATTAAACTTCGATGGAGCTTCGAAGGGTAACTCAGGTCCGGCAGGTCTTGGAGGTATCTTCCGGGATGGAAAAGGAAAAACTAGAAGGGTTTTTGTTGAATGGGTCGGAGAGATGGCGAATAATGAAGCTGAACTTTGGGCTGTGCACGAAGGCCTAAGGATAGTTGTTCGAAATAGATACCTGAACCTGGAAATTGAAGGGGATTCACAAATCACGACTGATATGTTGCGGAAACTCAAGGATGGGCAAAGGTGGGACAAAGTCGCTAAAAGTTGGAGGACAGCAGCTATCATCAAAGACATTGAGGAATTGTTAAACAAGATTGATTATAAAACCATCAAGCATGTCCGACGAGATGGGAACAAGGCGGCGGATTTCCTTGCAAATTGGGGTAGCAAAGAAGCAGGCAGTAAACTGGATAGAAGTTGGACATCACTAGAGAGGGATCACAGCTGGGATGGTCTCAAAACAATTTTAAACCATGATCATGAGGAAGCAACAAAACTTTCTACAGGAGGAAACTGACCACCCGATCGGGCTGGATGAGCTGGCGAGGAGAACAATAATGATTTGGCGGCGCACGAAGCAAGTCATAGCCGCGGGTGATCAAGGTATAATTGTCATAGGTGAGTGGAGCGGCCGACAGAGGAAGGGTGCAGGTCTTCTGATCACTGGAAGGGACAGAAGGACGGCGAGGAGAGCAGTCCACAGGGCTACGGACCTTGGGCTTAACTACCAGCAGATCTCAGGTAATGATATCACTGAGCAGACAAGTTTTCGGAATGAATGGCGACGACGGGACCAGTGCCGGCAAGAGAACATAAAATCTGAAGCCAGGAGCCCAGATCGACAGTGCAACCTGAACGTTTTCGCAACGGAAGCAGGAGGCGATAATTGCAGAAGGAGAAGGAACATGGAGGCGGAAGGGAGTGAGAGTGGAAGAATATGGCTACGCAGGGGGGGTCCGGAATACCAGAGTCAGCTCGCAGCAGACAGGAAAGGCAGGCGCAAGGTGGAAGAAGAAGGGCGACCGAAGATACAGGTTTTTGAGATTTCAGAAGAAGAGAGCAAGGATTTGGTGGAAAACCAGGAGGCGGCAGAATGGAAAGACAGGTGGAGAAGTTTACCAGGCGATGGTACTGAGGACGCAGAAGATGACCCGGCTCGGTCAGCAGGAAGGGGCAGGGGAGGATCCCGCGGCAAGGGTAGAGGAGGGAAGGGACGCAGGGGCCGAGGTGGTCGACGGAGAAAGGATCTGGCGGAGAGGAGAGGACGGAGGGGGCGACAATGCAGCCAAATTTTGGAGGAGGAAGCAGAGCCTGCTGCGGGAGACGGAAGGCGGAGGACAAGGAAAACTATAGGAAATAGAGTAAGAGTTGTTGAGCAGGAGTATAGGGAGAAATCCAACCCAAAGATCAAGAGAATTATGGAGCATTGGGAAGAAGAAGCCATCCAGGCTCAATCTAAAGAAGAGATGGAAGAGTGGATTGCTCTCATGCCTGACCCTGGTCATACCAGAGGCAGTATGACCCTTTATAAGTAGTCTCTTCACTTGTACTGGGTCATGAAGAGACTTATAGCAAAAGCCTTGGAACAGGTGGCCCTGGAGATGGCTGAGATGGTACAGAGTATTCCAAATGTGAAAAAAGAACTGAAGAACATAGTCATAACTCTGCTCATGCAAGATAAAAGATTGGAGGACCTGCATCAACAGCTAGAGGCAAGTGGACTACTGGTGAAGAAGGAAAAAGCTCAGCAATCTGAGCCTGAAAAGCACTAATCAAAGGCATGTTTCTCTCTGTCTTGAGAGCTGTTTTGTTTTTACTCTTCTGTAGGCTTGAAAATTTTGCTGTTTTTTATATATAGGAAGCAGTATATAGGCAGAAATAGGACAATAGATAAAGGATATGAAGCAAGGACTGAACAGTTGGAAACACTCTATTTTTGGTTTGTTGTGGAAAACTTTGGGTGGTCAAGATACCCGGTTTCCCTTCGGGGTGGGGTGAGACCACCCTGATGATGTAAATGTTCTCTTATGTTAATAGAAAAGGACCTACACAGCTTACAAAAAAAAAAAAAACGCAATCATCATGTGCACATGGAATTTTACAAAATCTCTAAGGATATTCAATCATATATCTCAGAATTTCAAAAATAATAGTCCAAAAAAGTTTTCTCACAGACTATCCTAAAACATCTGTGTTAAATCCAACATTCCAAAATTCCTCCAAATAGTTTATATAATTTTTTAGATATAGTATTATGGAAGCTTTTAAGCTACCACGTATTTCATATTATCTCGTAGTCTATGACAAAATACAGTAATAAACAAAACTAGATGATCGAAAAGACTATTAAACAAGCGCCAGGACTCATTCATATCCCCATCGATATTCATACAAAAATAATTTAGCTGTTCTCAAACAAAGATCCTCCTTGGATAATATGTCTGCCTCATAATTTAACTCTCCATATACATGGTTAAAAAAAATCTTAATGACTTTTAGTTTCTATATCAATGATCGTAAATTAATACTATGTATTGTTTGTTCATTGTTCATTTACTTAATTACTAACATTGAGCCTCCATAGACCTATAAAGAGTGAGCCCCTTTTTCCAACACCCATTTCAGAAGTGATCGAACAACCATATGCTGAGCCAACTTATTTGTCCCCTTATCTAGTTCGGCTTTGAATTTGTAATAGTGATTCTAAGAGGGATTTAAAGATCATTAATATTCTTCTTTAATTTATTAATGTTGATTAACAATTGATTTGAATGATTTTTTATTTGATGCTCCTCAACACTCATTTAATATGGATGAGAGTTTTGGTCTCTAATGATTAGTGTAGTGTCTACCTGGATTAAAAATCTTTTACACAATTTATTTTACCTGAACAATTGTCAAAATCTACACTCAACCACTATTTTACTAATTTATCTGAAAATAGAGCATTTTATGGCCATTTGAAAATATTTAAATATTGCTCAATTTTTTTTGTAGAGACTTGGAATGTTTGTAATTGTCTTTTATCTAATAACAAGCAATATGAGCTAAACAAATTTCCAAGATAATAAGGAAAGGTAGATCTTTTTACTCTTTCAGGGTCTCATTTCGAAACCAGAATTCTATGAAGGCATCAACAATATTACCCTGAAGGCTTCCAAGTATTTGAAATACCAATCCACTGAGCCTAGGTCTTTCAGTACCTGCAAGGAAAAAGGGCACTAAGTGAATTAATGTGAGATATGTTTGTTAGCTCTCCTACAAAGATACAGATGCTTGGACTCTGTATGTTCCTTTTCTATAGTAAGTCAATGTAGGAGTTTTATTCCTCATCGATAGCAACATGAAAACCCTTGTCTTCTTTGGAACCTTGACTTGCCAAATTTTGGACACTATCAACACCTCTCACCTCTCCTATGTCATTGCTTCCTACATAGCTTGGTACACTAGTACGGATGTATAATACCTAATTGCCTAATTTTTAACCCAAACCACTACATAACATGAAAACCCTTGTCTTCTTTGTAACCTTGACTTGCCGAATTTTGGACACTATCAACACCTCTCCTATGTCATTGCTTCCTACATAGCTTGGTACACTAGTACGGATGTATAATACCTAACTGCCTAATTTTTAACCCAAACCACTACATCTCTATCTTCTCATAGTTTTACTTGACTTCTCTTTAACTTGTGAGGTTGTGTTATATTCTTTGCAGGACTAGCACACGTAGTTAATAGGGGGGTTAGAGAGGGGGAGAGCCCCTCTTTGTTGCACCAATTGTGTAGTGGGGGGAGGGGGGAGCATTCACAAGGGGTTTGAGGTGTACCTGTAACCCCCACTTTATTGGGTCAGGGGCAACGCCCCAAAAAAATTTGGTTTTGGACCCTATGTTAGTTTGGTTAGACCCACCTATGGTTTTCTGCATGATTTTTGCACATGTTTTTTGGAGGCGATGGTTTTCAGTCCATGGTATTGGATGTTTCCGCATTTATAAATATGTATTATAACATTGAAAGGAACATAATGAAAAATCAAGCTGGTAGTCCCGATTTTGGAATTAAGGGGAAATCTCTGTGTATATGTATTTTATGTGTTATGCTCTCACATTGTTTATTTTCTGTATTTTAAAATTTGTATACAAGTAATTTCTGTACAGCATTAAAACCTACATAACTTATCTACAAGAAACCCTCCAAAAATATTCATATGAATCTTCATTCTCCCTTGCCAACCCTAAAGCATTGCCTTCCACCCTTGCTTCCACGTGTATCCTACTTATTTAATCTCTAGTTGTTATCAGTCTCATGCTTATATTTTATCTATGCATAATGCATACAACGTTGACCTTGTGAGCATTGCAAAATTGGAAAAATTCCTTCTTTCTCCCATTAAGTCATCATTTCTCAAATCAACTTTCTCTTTGTTTCCTGCACTACGTAATCGATGTAGATTGTTTGTCTCTCTGTTCCAGATATGCATTGTTATATCATATTGTTTGTCTTTCTCTTCGCTATCATACTGTTTCTCTCCTGTAATCTACTATATTAGCGTAGACATGCTTTATCAGCTAAGTAGTGATAAATCACATTGTTTCTTTTACTCTCATCTACAATACTAGTCTAGACACATTCGTAAATTGAAGGTTAGTTGATCAGGAAATATTACTATATAGGGGTGCTGAAGTGTTGCCTTTGACATACAAATTTCTTCTACTACATATCTGAAAATTAAAAATATTGCAATTATGTTGAATACCTGAGTGAGTATTTTAGTTTATTGGTTGATTTCTGACATTGTACGAGATGCGTGAACCAACAACATGGCTTTAATCAAATAACTTTCATTTTTTTCAAATTATTAGATGAAATACTATAAAATGCAGGTTAAGATGGAAAAAGTATCGGAATACGTGATTTTGTGAAGACCAGAACAAAAGTATCCATTCACTCAAACAACGCTTAAAATTGTGAGTTTTCCATTCTAATATTTTGAAATATTATCTTCCATTTTATGAAAACTGAGACAGGACATTGTTACTTATTCTATCTCTTCTTAATGTACAAGTTGAAAGCAATTATAAGTGGATGTGACAACATTGGTTGAAAGTATACGTGGATTGGTTGTAGAATATGAAATGAATTATTTTATGCCAATTGAGAAGCCAACAGTACTATGAAGAACAATACATATAAAAAAAAGATAAAACAATTAAAAAACAAAGTGACTGTGTGAGCTAAAAAATGCTGCGAATCTCATATATATAATTCAACTGTTAACTACATTCTTATATAGTAAAACTATTACTAAAATCAACTCTAAAACAAATCTACTGACATTATAGCTAATTTACAGCACTTTCCAGCAACACTGACCACCCTAACAATCTGCTGCTTTAATTTTGCAGTGAACACAAAATATGTTGGCTACTTTGTCAGCTAATTACATAACTAATTAAGCATTATTCCCAACACTCCCCCTTAATGATGAATGAGGATTTACTATCTTATCTCTTATTGCCAAAAACTGATCTTTTGCAACTGCTTTGGTGAAGATATCTGCTAGTTGATGCTGAGTATTTATATGCTTTAATTCAATATCCTTCTTCTGCACCAAATCTCTAATGAAGTGATATTTCAGGTCAAAATGTTTTGTCCTGCTGTGATGAACTGGATTCTTTGCTAACTTGATGGCACTTATATTATCACAATAAATCACTGTCGGCTGAACTTGTTTTTCTCCAATTTCTTCCAAAAATTTTCTGAGCCAAAGAGCTTGTGTACCTGCTGAGGTAACTGCAACATACTCCGCTTCTGTAGATGAGAGGGCAACAATGCTTTGTATTTTGAGCTCCATGTAGTCAAACCAGAACCAAAAGAGAAACAATTTCCAAATGTGGACTTACGGTCATCAAGACTACCTCCCCAATCTAAATCACTAAATCCAACAAGATTGAACTTTTCAGAAGAGTAGTAATGAATACCAAAACTTAGAGTGCCTTTCACATACCTTAAAATCCTTTTGACTGCCTTCATATGTATTTCAGATGGATTTGTCATATATCTTGAAACAAGTGAAACTGAATATGTAATATGAGGCCTTATGTGGGTTAGAAATATCAAGCTCCCCGCAATACTTCTGTAAGCTTTTTCATCAACTAAATCAGCACCATCATCTCTACATAACACCTCTCCATGAGCAATTGGAGTAGGGGATGGATGACAATCAAGCATATCAAATTTATTTAGCATATCCTGTGCATACTTTGTCTGACAAATGAAAATCTCATCCTTACTTTGATAAACCTCCATTCCTAGAAAATATTTCATGATGCCTAGATCTTTCATCTCAAATTCATTCATCATAGTAGCTTTGAATTTATCATTCATCTTAGAACTACTACCCATATACAATAGATCATCAACATACAAACTTATGATTAAAATATCAATACCTTCTTGTTTGTAGTAAAGGGTAGGATCATTCTTACTTCTCTGGAAGCCATTTTCCTGAAAGTATCCATCAATCCATGCATACCACGCTCTTGGTGCTTGCTTGAGGCCATACAAAGCCTTCTTCAACTTGTAGACATTATTCTCCTTTCCTTCCACTTCAAAACCTTGTGGCTGCTCCACATATACTTCCTCTTCTAAGTACCCATTCAAGAAGGCACTTTTCACATCCATATGATGTATGCTCCACTTTTTATGAGCTGCTAATGAAATCAACATTCTAATGGTCTCTTGTCTTGCTACTGGTGCAAATGTCTCTTCATAATCAATTCCATACTTCTGTGTGAATCCTTTAGCAACTAATCTTGCTTTGTGTCTTTCAACACTCCCATCACTGTTAAATTTAGTCTTATAGACCCATTTCGTGCCAATTTTTTTCTTGTCATGTGGAAGCTCTGTCAACTTCCAAGTGTCTTTCCTTTGAATGGAATCCATCTCTTCTTGCATGGCTTGCATCCAAACATCATTAGTACATGCATCTTCAAAACATGATGGCTCAAATTCAGCCTTGGCTAATAAAGCAAAATTGACTATCTCACCTATTGGGCTTTCTTCATGTGCTTGATTTGCACTCCTCTCATAAATATCACTCAATCTTCTTACCTTCCTTGTAGAACTTGGAGAAGAAGATGGACTTGAACTTGATGTTGAAGAAATTGATGAAGGGCTACATGGTGGAGTTAAGCCACTAGTTACAGAAACATTAGTTGGCTGCTCATGATCATTATCAATAATTATATCATCATTCAAAACAGATTTTGTCTTCTCAACATGGCCTTTTTGATGACCATAAAGTCCCCCTTCATCAAAAATTACATCTCTTGAGACAATAAGCTTGTTAGTTAGAGGATTATACAATTTATAAGCCTTGCTTGTCTAACTATACCCAATAAAAATGAATAACTCACTCTTTGCATCTAACTTTTTTCTATTTTGATCAGGTACATGCGCATAAGCCAAACAACCAAAAACTTTGAAATGATTAACATTAGGCTTTTTTCATACCAAGCTTCATAAGGAGTCATATTTTCCAGTGCATTGGTGGGGTTACGGTTGAGGATGTATACTGCTGTAGCAACTGCATCTCCCCAATAAGAGTTGCTCAATCCCTTAGTTTGTAGCATGCATCTTGCCATTTCAACCACAGTACGATTTTTTCTTTCAGCTATGCCATTCTGCTGGGGTGTGTATGCTGTAGTATGCTGCCTCCTGATGCCATTTATATCACAATAATTTTGGAGATCTTTTGAGTAAAATTCTCCTCCACAGTCAGTCCGCAAACATTTGATCTTGCATCTTCTCTCATTTTCTACAAGGGCTTTGAACTTCTTGAATGTATCTAGGGCTTCACTTTTGGCCTTCAAAAAATATACCCAACAATTTCGTGAGTAATCATCAATAAAAGTGATGAAATATGATGACTTACCCAAACTCTTAGTCTTGCATAGGACCACATTATGTCTGATATGAACAAGCTTTGAAGTGCGGTGATGACTCTCCATGCACTACCCTTTGGAAACCTTTCCCTTGCATGCTTTCCTTTAGCACATCCTTCACAAACCTCCTTATGCTCTTCTACCTTGGGCAAACCAAAAACTAATGCATGTGAGGTTAGAAACTTCAAACTCTGAAAATTTAAATGCCCATACCTGAGATGCCATAACCAACTTGAATCCTCATAAGCCATATTAGCAAGATTGCTGTTATGTTCATCAAACCTCAAGGGAAACATCCTATTTCTTGTCATAGGCACAATAGTGATCACCCTATTTCCCTTATTCTTATCATAGATAGTACATGTCTTATTTCAAAGACTACTTTATAATTTTTCTCACAGAGTTGCCCAACACTCAACAAATTATGCTTCAATTGTGGAGTATAATAAATGTCATGAATACTCTTTATACCTTCTTTTGTTTGGACCTCCATAGCTCCTTTTGCAGCAACCTCCAATGATTTATCATCACCAAGCTGGATCTTGGATTTGAAACTTCCATCCTTTGCTGAAAACAAGTTCTCATTCCCTGTCATATGGTTAGAGCATCCAGAATCGAGGTACCAAACATCTTTACTAGTATTTTCACCTTTGGCATAAGATAAAAATAATTGATCTCGAGGATAATCACTACTTTCTTTAGCATAATTAGCATTTTTACCTTCTTTCAATCTGCATTCTCTTTCAAACTGACCATACATGTTACAATGGTAACATTGAACATTTCTCTTATCAAATCTACCTCTACCTCTTCCTCTGAAACTACCTCTTTCACTTGAGCCACCTCTTCCTCTACCTCTTGAATAATTTTGGTTTTACCATTTACCTTGACCTTGATGGCTTTTGGTGCTGCTGCTACTTGCATCTTCATTCTTTGTAATTTGTAATTTAGAGGAAAAAGCTTTCTCTATAGCTTCAAAAGTTTCCTTCAATCTTTCTTCATGAGACATCAAAGATCCAACCAATTCATCAAACTGTAGTTTTGTTAAATCCTTACTTTCTTCCATGATTATTGCAACATGATTCCATCTATGTGTTAAAGATCTCAATACCTTTTTAATTAAAACTTCATTACTTACAGCTTCTCCAAGTGTAGCCATTTTATTGACCACATCTTTGACTCTCACACAATAGTCACTGATACTTTCAGCTTCTTGCATCTTCAAATTCTTGAAATCTCGCTTCAATGTCTGAAGATTGACCACTTTAACTTGATCACTACCTTGGTAAGCTTCTTGTAGAGTCTCCCAGGTAGCTTTGGCAGTTTTTGCTCCTGATATTCTTTGAAATAAGCTCTTATCAAGAGCTATCTGAATGTGAAACAAAGCTTGAGCATTCTTCTTCCTTGCTTCCTTTCTTGTTGTTCTTTCATTGGTTGTAAGAGCATTCCAATCAACTAGCTCCTCATATCCTGATTCAACAATCTCCCACAAATCTTTTCCAATCAAAAAGTTTAGCATCTTAATGCACCAATAATCATAATCGTTCCCATCAAATTCTAGAACTAGCATCTGGTTAGAATTCGACATGAATAACTTTGGCAAAATTCCAACAATACAACTTTAACCCAAAACAATTTTACCTACTCTGATACCACTTGTAGAATATGAAATGAATTATTTTATGCCAATTGAGAAGCCAACAGTACTATGAAGAACAATACATATAAAAAGAAGATAAAACAATTAAAAAACAAAGTGACTGTGTGAGCTAAAAAATGTTGCGAATCTCATATATATAATTCAACTGTTAACTACATTCTTATATAGTAAAACTATTACTAAAATCAACTCTAAAACAAATCTACTGACATTATAGCTAATTTACAGCACTTTCCAGCAACACTGACCACCCTAACATTCTGCTGCTTTAATTTTGCAGTGAACACAAAATCTGCTGGCTACTTTGTCAGCTAATTACATAACTAATTAAGCATTATTTCCAACATTTGTAACATATGAGTTGGAAATGTTGGCTCAGAACATTCTATGGGCAATAAGTAGTTTTTCAGTGGGATCTTGGAGTTAATATTTCATCTTTGTTAGGTTTCTATCCATTTAATTCAATCGTGTCTAAATATTACCATTATAAATGGGGATAAAATGGTGAATGGGGTTCAAAAATGTTTTCAGATATATACCTTTGCTTGCACAGATAAGACCGTCGATTATTTTATATTTTCTATATCTTGAAAGCACACGGATCGTACAAAATTTTTTTGTAAATAAAAAAAAAATGTATTGTAAAACCAAAAAAAAAATATATATGGATCGGCATCATACTATAGAGAAAGATCATGGCACCATTGAACATGAGGTAAGATGTTTGACTATTTTTAACTTGTAGCAAGGCTAGCAGCATATGAGAAGATAATCCTTCTTTTAGTTTTATTTATAAGGAATCACTTGTTACTCTATTTATTATAGAGCTGCAGGTTGCAGCTCTGATCATCATTATATAGTTTGCTACTTTAATCTCTGCTCCAAATATTTAGATCTGTTAGTATTTCATTTCAAAGGTTGTGCTACAGTTTGTAGTGAATTTTGGAGTTGTGGCATTGAAGATGTTCTTGATCTCATTCCATTTTCAGGGGACACTGTTCTTATTGGTTTCCTTTCATGTTCAGGGCACACTGTTTTTATTGGTTTCCTTTGTTGGAGAGTTGTGTAGGTGAGTAGCTACTTATGAAATGCTTTCTTTTCTTTCATCATTGCATCTATTGAACTAAAATGAGATTTTCCTAAATACATACCATGGTCTAAGGATTTTGGTTGATTGGGAGATTGTCATATGGAATTTTATTATTGAAAATGTAATGCGCTTGTATTGTTCTAGAGCCTATGTTGCCCCATGGATTGGGGACAAAGTAACAAGGCTTTGGCAAAGGCGTGGGCTATTATTACAGCTCCTCACAGAGAAAGTAATTTAAAAACAGGAACGAAAAATACCATCACATATTATGAAAAGTTCTATATAAGATCCTTAAACACTTGGCTTGCTTTGAAAGCCCCAAACTTCACTGTTTCCCTGGAAATGTGAACATACTCTTTAATCCAAACCCCTTGTAGTCAATAATATGCAAACATAACTACTCTGATATATATCATTTGACTAATATATTTTAGTGTTTAGTAGTAACAAGATGGATGCTTTATCCACATGGAAGTATTTTTTAAAGCGTAGAGGGAGAAAATAGAGAATTTGAACAATAACATACTGAGTAAGGAGAAAACGAACAAGCAGTGACTTGGCTTGGTGTTCAAGGAGATGTTGCTCATGCATAAGAACAGAAGCATGTTGTGGTAAGAACCTTTTCTTGTATTTAGAGTTCATGTCTGTATCCATATTAAAATGAAACTCTCAGACATCATCTCCGAAAGCTCTAGATAAAACATTTTGTAATGTTGTATTCATCACATTACACAAATTTTGTCATCATTCACTTTAGTAGATGCACAATGAAATTTCCTTGGAGTGGTGTTTTTAAATTTTGGTAGCATTCCAATACAGTGAACATCCAAACAAACTAGGCTGAAGCTAATGGCACACAAGCATGTCTGAATCCATCGTTTCTTCTTCAGTGATCATAAATTCTCTTCTCTATTCACTTTTCTCTTGCAAGAGGGATAAATAAATGCCAATGGTGTGGGATTTTTTTTAATCTAGATTTATGATAAATTTATCATTGTTTAATCTCTAGAAAACCATATTATATGTAAATTTACGCATTAAAATCAATTTCAAATTCTGTTACTTTTGTGTCTCTTCATGTTTTATATGTATATATATTTATATATTTATTATTATTATTTATTTACCTATTTTATTTATTTTTATTTTATTTTTTTATTTATTTTTATTTTGTTTCTGTTTGACATTTTCTTGTTATTAATTCCATAGTTATTTGAAATTTAAGATTTCAAGTTTTTTTCTTAAATGGTACCTATGTGTTTTATAGTGCACCCAATTAAGTAGATCCCTTATTTGTGTTTGTGGGGGAAGGAGGTTAAGTAGATCCCTTATGTGTGTCTGTGGGGGAAGGTGTTTGACCCGTTGTAGTTGGTTTCAATTTTCTATGAAAGGGGATTAACATGTCTGCCATAGCAAGTTGGTCTAAGTGGACCTTAATAAGACAACTTATCATTTTAATTTATTTGTAGCTCAACTATATTAAAGCTAAATCAAAGAGCAAATAATCATGTACATCAATTAATCAATTTTGATAAGCCAGAATATCAAAATATAATGTTGATTTTATAGTTTGGACATAGAGAACTGCCCAATGATGCTCTTATTTATCTTCTCATGTTTAGTCCTTTTTTCATTAAGCTTCCATTTTATGGGCATTGAAATTTTATTCATATTGCCAAGAGACACTTTACAACCCAATATGGGGGAGTTGTTGTCACTTTAGGATTAGCCTAGTATGGGGTAGATGTTTTCATGCTAGTCTTAGACAATGTTACATTAAAAAATAATAATAAAGTAAAGTTTACTCTATTAAAATAGATAATAATGCCGATAACAATCAAAATAATTATGTAATATTTGCAATGTTGATACTTTATAATGCAAGGACAAGAGTGGAGAGGTAGGAAATGGAAAAAATGGTTTGGAAATCTTGATTTTATCTGTTGGATTGTGTATACAACAAAGGTTATTAAATATAGACCATGTGTAGTTTTATATTTTTTAAAGAATGGAAATTCTAGAAACACTATTATGAAATAGACCATAAAACGAATTGTTGGGTTTGAGGTTAAGTAGATAAAAAATGAGAAGTTAAAATCTATTTTACTCCTATGGAAATTCTATTTACTTGTATTGATTTAGGGAAATTTTTTCCCTAGGGTTTCTTGTAGCAACAACTTTCCTTTAATATAACTATCTAAGTTAATACAATTGTTGGACAGTCTAACTTTCCAATGATGCAATAATATTAATAGTTCAACCTTTCTGTAAAACAACATAACAATTGATCTTGACAGATCAATGATTCTTCAACAATATATTGAGTCCAACAATACAGTAGTAACTTTTTCAACAATAACCATGCATTACATAATTCAAGCAACTTTGATATAACATTTGTGAACCACACTTAGTATCTACAACTTAGTAATAGTAAAAATTAAACTTTTCACTTTTATCTTTTGTGTGACTAATTGTTCACAATATAAAGACTACCCAAGGAATGCTATCTATCAATATTCTAGTAGCATTAATTCAAAAATATTTGAATCTCCACTGCACCACAATGGGTATACAAGAAAGAAACCCTAAAATATTAATGTATGAATTGTCACTGTAACATATGTACTCAAACAAATAGAATTATTTAAACACTTTCCAACTTTTACAAAAGACAAAAATTCATAATGTGGAAAGAAAAATCCAAAGAGGGTTAATGTGTGTCATATAGATGTAAGATACATACTTCAAACTGTTGGAGTATTTAGACACTTGTGAATATATAGAGAGATATATTTCATTCATCTGCACTCAATAGATTTCCATTTCATGAGCTCACTTCAGCTAAACCTCAACACATTGGAAGGCCTCTTGCATCACCAAACAAGGAAAAATATTCCTAGTAGGATGATGCTCTACCAAACGAATTGAGTTAATATACGTGCACATGACCTTACTTGTATTTTAACTATGTTGATAGGCATCCATACCATAAAATTTAATTTTAACAAGTTGAATACCCTAATTAGAGATCACACCTATAGAAACTCATGTGAATTATGATAAGTTAACATCCTCAAATTGTAATAGAACATTATTTTTCTTGTTGTGTCCATTCCAACTTTCTTACTATTGAGGAGGTTATATTACAACCCGAAACTTCCTCTGATTTCAGAAACACTTTAGAATTTTTCCATCCTACTTCTACAAGAAGCATTTCAAGTTGCAGAAAGATATTCCTTGCAACATTTTAAGTTCGTAATTAGTTCGGTCGTTCTCTTGTTTAGGGTCCTATCTATAGGAAGGAATCATATTGTATAAAAGACACTCCCTTATGTTGTATAAACTTCAACTCTCCTTTTTCTCAAGTTTTGAGTTACAGGAAGGGCATGGACTACATAAACGACCTTTTTCCAACACTAAATTAAAGTAACTACTCCATAGTCATCTATCTAGAGCTGTCAAGAAATTACCATAGGCTAGTATCAGGAGACCCTCCTAGCCTCAAAGCTCAAACAATTCCCAGACTTCATATCTTCCAAATCAGAGAATCCCTTACCTTTCTAGAATTTGTGTTACATTCCCACATGATCTCCATTATTTCTTGCCTTCCACAAATCCTCTTATCCTTAGGAAAGATCCAAGTTTTCCTTTATTTCACATTCTGCCTGAAGAGGGATTTGTTGAACTTGACGAGGGCTTCCTTACTACAAATTCTACCTTAGTAGAGTTTGTTGACTTTCACCCTAGTTTGAAAGAAGTATGAAAAGAAGAAAACATACTAACTAGGGTGGAATCTTTCACCACTGAAATTAATAGGGGAAAGGGGTCTTAAAACCCTTTGAATCTCAATCTTAAATAAAAAACAGAGATAAATGATCCAATCAATGATGATCAAGATGAATTCAAACCTCTTGTATTAATAGATTTCCGAGAGGAGATTATCTTCTTAATTGATTGAGTAAAATTTACTCCAAACCCCAACTTTGGGTTTCTTTTCCCAACTACCCAAAAACTTTCCAAAACATTGGGTAGTTTTGGGGTTTCCTCTTTATTGAGGAGTATAGCCTACAGGGATTGATAGGATACTTTTTCTGTTGAGCAATTAATTCCTTAGGAAATTATACTACTATAACTAATAGTAGTAAACAAAATTTCAAGAATAAGATATTACAATATTATAAATTATTTATTACATAGTTCTTTTTTAAGAAAATAATAGAAAACAAGTACGAATTATTCAACATCAAATAACATTGTAAAATCTTGTAGTTTAACATAAACCAACCTAGATTAATCTTAACCTTGGATCTGTCAAATACTAAAAGGGATCAAATCTCACGATATGAAAACCTTTCCTCGAGTTTTACAACAAAAAATGAGATTTGCACATTGAGAGAATTGATGCATCTTGGTGCTTGATAAATCTAGGGTTAAAATGGATTTAGGCTAGTAATTTCTCATTGACAACCTGTTGATGGTGCTGGACCCACCAACATGTCAAGGGGATCTCCCTGGTAAGAAGTCCCAATTAGACTTCACACAGTTTGGTGTAGGAGTCCCAGGAGTGGGTCGTAAGGTAATGCCTTTACCACGGTGTCATATAGAGGCAAGTAGAATAAATCTATCAGCAATAAGGGTGTGACTAATGCGGTGAGTCAAGGAAGGTGTATTAGAGGTTCCAACACTTCGAAAGGGGAAGGAGGTTAAGGTGAGTTCCAAGTTGAAAGGGACCAGTCCCAACTCGGCTAGGAACACACAACACAAAGGACATGCATAAATTCCATTGGAATAGTCCACTCGGATGTGATAGTCCCATCAAATAAGGTAAGATAACATGTGCAACACTCAAGGATCAGTCCGAGACGAGTGTCACAGTTGTTATAGCAATGTTTTAGTGAAAGGTTATCTGATGTCCAGCAAAGGATTCGAAACGTACGGTGACAACACTAACAACATATGCAACACATTAACAACAAGATTCATATAATTTCATGTGAATCAGTTCATACACAAGTACGTAAGTTAAACAACACATATGGTTAAAGCAACAAGAGCAATCCAACTACAATAACAACATATGCATGAAAATGTGTTGGCTCTTATTATATAAATAAGTGTAAGTCACAATCATATAATATGTCGATGTAAACCTTCTAGCCCCAACAGTGGAACGTTACAGCCACATTCACCTGCTCCTCCAAAGAGATGTACTAGCTCCGTGAAGTGGAGAAGCCAAGGTGTGTTACAATACTGTCCAAGCCTTTTTCAAGATGGTCTTAGTAGAAGCTTGGCTAACCAAAAGCCCATACAATGAGTTATGAGGGACTATTTATAGGAAAGGGTGGTGTGACCTTTGACATTCCCCTTTGTGAGAATTCAACTACCCTCATGACTCTTTACCTACTCTATGACTATGACATCCAACTCTTGACACTTGACTTACACTTAACATGACTCAACATTAAAATGCACATGTACTCATGTGAGACAACATCGATTGATCGAGCATTGCAAGAAATCACTAGCACTCGGTCTGCTATGGTGAGACGAACTCTTTTACATGCTTGTGATTGTGAAGTTGGTGAGATGATGCCAAGCTTGTTCATCCATGATGGTGTGCATTCAGTTCATGGTGACATCTTGCTAAAGCGAACTCGTGCTTTCGTTGGAACCAATACATTGGTTCAGCCCCTTCTAACATGTGCATGGTCTTCTTAAGGGTGGTTCGACTAGCAGTACACTGATGCATAGTGTTTATGTTGATCTTCAAGTGTGTGCTGGTGGTCATGTGCATCAACTTGTCAAAGTACATGTTCCACCCCAGTTGGACTTGCTTCTTCTATTTGCCTTGGTGAGTGTGTTCAATGTGTTGGATTGCATGCGTGTGCTCAACGACATGCATGCAACTAAATCCCTTGCATGTGATGAACAACACTTCTCACCATTTCTCCTCTGTGTTAGCTACTGGGATGGATCCTTAGCTTGTATGGGTGTAGTTTCATCTATGAGTGCATGTTGCGCACACTGTTGTTCCTCTTCCTTTTGTAACTCATTCGTCTGTCTACGGAGCTTCATGTTCTGCCTACGTTGTTGCTTCAGCACATGGAACTCTTTCTTTGTTACATCCTCTTCCTTCACAAGATCTTCATGTCACATCGTCACTCCATAGCCAGAGTCTCCAAAGTTTCTTTCATCATCAATGGACTTGCTTGAGCTTGCAACCTTTTTCCGCCTTCATGTTGTTGAACCTTGCAATAGGTAAGTATTGACTCTTGATTATTGTCTATTTCCTACTTTCTTATCCATTTTGTGCCATGAATAATAACATATTGATACGATTTTGATAAGGAATGAATAAAACTATTCTTGATACAATTTGACTGACCAAACTAACTCTCGTTACTTTTTATGTAGAAAAAGAATAGAAGGAACAACTATTGTTCCAAAGTTGAAACAACAAAAACTAATCGAGGGAAATGAGACGTGTCGTGTGTGGTCGAACCAAGCAGCGAGTCAAGAAGATCAGCGCGAGATAGAAGAATTGTCTAAAGATAGCATTTAGTTGTGAATCCCTTAGGATCTCTTGATCCTGAGGGATCACATTTATATTTTTCCTTTTGATATAAAAGGGAAGAATGAAGAGGGATCTATTATCTTTACTTGGATTGTAATTTTAATTTACAAAAGTGTGATTCTGAAGAACAAGATCGTATTGTAATGACAAATGACTTTGATGATTAACATACAACTTGTGTTGTTGTTCATTCGGATATTCTGAAATAGCTAAGCAATGTTCGCTGGTGGCTAGGGCCCGGTCTGTGGTGGATCTTACTGTTGTTCCTTGTTTTATGCATTTTCTATTTCCTGCAAGTTTTTTATTTTTTACAGTTTTGAAGTTGATCTATTTTCGTTAATTTGGATTTTCGGTATCCATTTCATTGATGCACAATCCTAGTTGGTTTTATTTAATTCATATCATGGATTGAATTAGTTATCAGTTAAAGAATCATTTCTTGTTAATTAAAGAATAAACAATGATTTATTAAATGCTTGCCTTCTATCCAATAGTTTAAGTCCAGCTGAAAGAGCTCATTTAATGCTATGGTGCTCTCGGTTGATTATCATTTGAATTTGGTTGATTAAGATTGAATTACAGTTTTGTTTGAGATTGAGTCATGATTCTTAGATGAATCATTTCCTTTAAAATTATAAGCTTGAGATTTATGATTGCATCTGTTTACTCTTGTATTGAATTTAATAGCTTATTTTAAAGCATTACTCTCTGGATTTATCGCTTGCACATATTGTGTACACTCTTGGAATAAAAAGACTTACCCAGGTTGATAATTAATGTAAGGAAATTAGGAGTTTTAAAAGACACCTTTTAGCACCCAACATTTTGGTGCCATTTCCAGGGAGAGTGTTTCCATTTTACAAAGAGTGATGTTTGTCTACTGAGAGAGAATTGGGTATTAAAAATGGGAGGTAAGAACCTGTGTAACGGGTGAGTAAAATGCTCGCTCTTCCACCTGCTTCCAGTAGAATTGCATAGCAATTTAAGATAGAAATGAATGTTTGTATTTTTGTATGAATAAGTAAGAACAAAAGACCATAAAAAGATATAATTCCTCCCCGCAAACCTGAAAAATCTAAGGGATTGGTGACCCTTCTATGATCAACCTTTATTCATGAAATCATAAGAAAAGTTGAGTCTCAGTCATCAGTAGCACCCTAAACTATTGCTACCAGACACCCTACTGTTTCCCTTCAGGCCACAAGATCACCATCTGCAGCTAACACTGAGATTCACAGTAAGATTGAAGGGTCTGAACAAAGTTTTCAAGATATTGAAAATTCACAACCACACCCTTCACAAGAAGATAATTCTTGCAACATCCATGAAGGAGAAGGAGGAACAGGTAATCCTGAAATTAAATCATCACAACCTAGATCTCCTGAAGTAGTGATTGAACAAAAGACACCCAATTTTCTAGATTGAAGTAACGCTATTAAAATAATTCTAGCCTCTTCTACACATCCTAGGAACAACTCTCCAGCTCCAGAGATCCCTAAAGAATATTGGCATATTTTTTACCAAATGGCCAATAATCAGCGATAGCCCTAAACCTCTACTTTACAATACCCTTTTGTGGACACAACTGTCAATGCCCCCTATCCCATTACAAAATATTCCTACCTTTCATGGGTTAACTTCAGAAGACCCTGATGCATTCCTTTTCCAATTTGATGTACTATGTAGAGGTTATGATTACACCATTGACCCCCAGAAGATGAAAATGCTCCCCTCTACTCTGAAAGGAGCAATCCTGCATTGGTTTATGGGACTTGGTGGAGGTACCATCAATCACTGGGAATAGATGAAAACATCCTTCCTTAAGAGATACCAAGATTATTGTCGAACTAGAGAACTAAAAGATGAAATCTTTCGAATGGTAGCTAAACCTAATGAGACTCTAGAAGAATATATGGAGCGGTTCCAATATAATCTGCAAAGATATCCTTATGAAAATTTGCCCGATAATGTTATAAAAACCACAATGATTAAAGGTATGAAAGACCAATGGGTAGAAACATTGAATATAATGGGTAAGGGTGATATTTATCAAGAATATTATGAAAATATTATAGACTTGTGCATCAGGTGATCTAGGGGTAGTACAAGGTTGAAACCAGTTGGACGCAATGCGCTCAGCAGAGAGATCAAAATGTCACGAGGAAGCATTACAAGAGTCGAAGTCGGCAATCTATTGGAAGATTTCGAGATTGATATCCTGGGGACCCTGATGACACAATTGGATACCATGCAAGCTAAATGAAAGTAGGCCAAAGAAGAACATAACCTGGCTATTTTCTTCCCTCGTTGTAGAAAGAAATACAGTCATAAAGAATGCCCACTATGTATGATACAAGCATGTGCCATATACACTAAGGAGCATGCCATGGAAAGTTTCCCATCATTCCCAGGATTAAAAGCAGTCTTCAAGGAAGCAGAAGAAGAAGTGGAACCAATATATCTACTAAACCAATGTCGTCAATGGCAAGCACATCAGATAGGTATGCCTACCGATCCATCTTCTTTCTTTCCTCTCTTGCGATATAATTCTTAGCAATATTCAGTGGAAGCATGGAAGAACCAACCACATTTTCTACTTGGCCACCTCAAACATTTTCTATGCCACCATGGCCGAACCAATCAAGTCCGAACAATAATTAGCCAAATCCCTCTTACCTTTCACCATTCTGGTAGAACAATCCCTATTCATCTCAATGGTCTCCGTCCACCTCACAAAATAAGAGTTGGGAATCAAACTAGAAATGGTCCGGAACCAGCCTATGGGGATAGTTCCTCTCTCTCAACCAACTTTACCAGCACCTTATATGTTGCAGTGGAATCCTCAATCTAATATATGAACACAACTCCCAGCCCAACCCAATTCAAATCCCAACAACAAACCAATCTATTTAGTACAAATCATTGATGGTCTGGACCTTGAAGCTGAGTTGAGAGAGAGTAATCAACTCGAGTTAAGATATGGATGCATAATCTCTCTAGATGAGGATAAAAATCTGCAACTTGAAGGACACCCAAATAAGCCTTTGACTATAGATGATTAACGAGGGGAAGATACAATCAGGTATAAGACTCTCGAACAGATCATAACTACTTCCCCACCATTCCCAGAAAGACTGATGATACCGCACCCAATTGAACACCCCGACTTTGATCTTCTGGGTGAACTTAAGAACATCTATATAAAAATACCCCTCCTCCAAGATATTCAATACATTCCAATATATGCCAAAACTATTAAATAATTGTGTATAAAGAATTCTATGAGGAAAACAAAAATAACCCTAACTGTCCATGCTGTCGAGACTTTGTCTGATTTATTACTAGGCAAAAAGACACCTGTAAAATATGAAGACCCGGGAAAGCCCATTGTTATAGTAGAGATAAATGGCCACTCTTTTCCCAATGCTTTAGTTGATTTAGGGGCAACCATTAACATTCTCACAACAATAACTTGTGAAATGCTTGGCATCATAGCCTTGGAAACAACAACTACCTTGCTAGAACTTGCTAACCGCTCAGTCATTAGGCTAGAAGGAACATTACCGGATGTGATGGTTTCTGTAGACACTTGGGAATATCCAATAGATATTTTGATTATTAACCCTAAGAACCAGCTAGATGGACATCCCTTAATTTTAGGAAGGCCTTGGCTAACAACTGGCGATGCTTATATCAGCTGTCAGACAAGTAATATGACCATAACCAGAGGGAATGATGTGAAGAATTTAGCCTTATACCCTCCTGCTCAGCTAAGCCTCACCATTGTAAAAACTAGGAAGCAACATGTAACATATTTAACAGAAAATATCCAGTCACCATTAACTGTGGCAGATGCCCTTGAATTTAAAAACCAAACACAAGACGATGTCATTAATACTTTTATCAATCATCCTGCTACAATGTCTAGTTTGAAAGGTCACATGATTAAAGTACTCCTTGACAATGAAATTGAAGAAGATTCCCTAAGAGATATCAATGACAAACAAATACCAACAACCGCTGTCTATAATAGCAAACCTATCGAAATCGATCCAGGGAAGATCCTGAACATTAACAGTAGTTTGAGTGATGACCAACAACAAAAACTTATTGACATCCCTAGGAAATATGAAGGGGCTTTTGCTTGGGATTATCCAGACATGAAAGGGATTGATCCTTAGCTATGCATGCACCACCTAAAGGATATTGTTAAAGAAGAACTTCAAAAACTATTAGATGTGAATTTTATCTATCTTATATCTGAAAGTAAATGGGTTTCTCCATTAGTAGTGGTCCCCAAAAAGAATGGGAAGTGGCAGATATGTGTTGACTACAGAGAACTCAACAAGGCAATGCAAAAATACCATTTTTCCATTCCATTCATCGATTAGGTCCTAGATACACTACCAGGGAAGAAATTCTTCTCTTTCCTCGATGGCTTCAGTGGCTACAACAAAATTTAGATTGCCCTTGAAGACCAGGATAAAACTAATTTTACCTGCATGTGGGGAACGCTTGCTTACAGGGTATTACCTTGTGGATTTTGAAACACACCTACTACACTCCAAAGAGCCATACTCAGTATTTTTGCAGACTTGATAAATGAAGGATTGGAGGTGTACATGGACAATTTCACACCATATGGAGATGACTTTGAATAGGCATTACAAACATTGGAGAAAGTCCTGGAGCGGTGTATCACTACTAGGCTAGGCTTAAGCCATCAGAAGTGCCATATGATGATGACAAAGGGCATGATCTTGGGTCATTTCATTTCAGCAACTAGAATTTAGGTAGATCCAGAAAAAATACAGCTAATCCTCTTATTAGCTACTCCCTACACTCAAACAGAGGTACATAGTTTTCTAGGATTTGCAAGATATTATAATAGATTTATAAATAACTTCTCACAGATTGACACACCATTATATTCCGTAATAGGAAATATTGATTTTATATGGACTGACAAATGTGACATTGCCTTTATAGAGTTGAAATGACTACTATCAACAACACCAGTATTACGAGGCCTGAATTGGGATATACCATTCCAGATTTCATCAGAAGTGTCAGATTTAGCCATTGGAGTAGTTCTTGGCCAAGAAGAAGACATGAAACCCTATGCTATATATTACATTAGCAAAAACATAACTCCTGTTGAGTTGAATTACACATTAATATAGAAAGAGTTTCTAGTTGTTATTTATGCTATTATCAAATTTAGAGATTATATAATGGGATACCTTGTAGTTATTTATATTCATCACTCTGCTATAAAATATTTAGCTAATAAACCCATTATGAATGGAAGAGTGACATGTTGGTTACTACTTTTGCAGGAATTTGGCATAACTATAAAGGATCGATCAGGGAGGGAAAAACTTGTGGTAGATTTCCTCTCCCAAGTGCTAGGAACAGATGATGCAATGGCAGTAGAAGACCAGTTCCCGGATGAACACCTGTTTGTTGTGGCTGTAAAACTGCCCATACATATGACACCCAGAGAAAGGAAATTGATAGTGTAGAACAACACTTAGTTCTCCTATATCGGAGGATACCTTTTTCACATAGGAGATGATATTCACATCTGCAAGTGTATCAGGGAAGAAAAAAATTATGATATCTTAAAAGCTTGCCATGATGGACCTTGCAGTGGAAATTTTGCAGACCGCAGAATTGGACATAAAACGTTGCAAATGGGCTACTACTGGCCCATGATTTTTAAGGATTCTAAGAAATTTGTCGAGGCATGCGATAGTTGCCAAAGGATGGGCTACCTTGGCCAATCTGATGAGATGGCCCTGCATCGACAGCTGTTGATAGAACCCTTTGAGTGATGGGAGTTAGATTTCATTGGGCCGATCAACCCACCATCCAATAAAAAATCATATATATTTGTTGCAACATAATACGTGACTAAATGGGTGGAGGTAGTAGCATTACCAAAAGCAACAGAGGAAACAATTATTAATTTTCTTTTTGAAATTTTTGTGCAATATGGCTTACCCAAAGAAGTAATTACTGATCGGGGGCGACAATTTGTAGGCCACAAGATCGCTGCTACACTGAAGATTCATCACATTATGCACATAATTACCTCTTCGTATCACCTGCAGGTGAATGAGCAGGTGGAGAGTACGAACAAAACAATTGAAGCTATTCTAACGAAGACAGTCTCATCGCACATACAAGACTGGGTGACTCGACTACTAGAGGCCTTGTAGGCATATCGCACGACATGGAGGAACACAACTGGATACTCTCCATATCAGCTGGTATTTGGTAAGGAACCTATTTTACCCATAGAATTTGAGATACAAACACTAAGGATAGCTGAGGAAGTGGGGTATGCATATGCACGCACTTCCATGTGAGGAAACACGCATATATGTTGGATAACTTACCTTTGGTCCATGGCAGTTAGTCCTTGGTACTTGAACCTATGGTGTTGGACCATGGTATCTCGTCAGATGTGTTGATCCCTAGTATTGGGTGCATGGTATTGGTTTATTATGGTTTTGGACCATGGCACTGAGCAAGGCCTAAGACTATAAAAGGAGAAGAAGATCATTAGGCAAAGGTATGGGTGAAATACTTGAATATCTGATAAAGTATGAGATCCAGTATGCAGGATATGGGTTATGAAGTATTGTTTGATCTAAGCTAAGGAGGGATCTCACCGAATGATGGAGAACAAGATATAAGGATAGATCGGGATCAAATGGTTTGAAATGAACTATCTCTATATGGTTGATTATGCTTGTTCTAGATCTGGATACTGACGCATGTAATGTTCTGAACTGGGTATAACTTAAGTTTGAGATAGCTGCAAGTCTTGAATATTTATAGATCTGTACATGGGTTGGCTTTGGTAAAAGAGCGTATGTATGCGGGTTTGGTTTGTCCAAGTAGCGTACACCATTTAAGCTGAGATTTTTGATGGTACAATTGGTTCTGAATATTGTTGCAGAGTTCAGTGTTCTGCTCTATGTTCTAGTGACTATTTTTGTTGACAGGGTTTCAGTATTGGGTGTTGATGTTGTTAAGTGTTTATGAGCTTCAATGATATTGATGGGTCCAGTATGGAAATTGGATGAAATGTGGCCTTCATATTGTAGTATTGTGCTTCAGCATATCCAGTCTGAAAATTGATGAAACGTGGTACCTGGAGGAAGGAAGAGAAGGTTGTAGCCTTCTGCAGGCCAGCACCTACGTACTAGTATCTTGGCTAGTGCAAGAGCTAAAGGGGGTTGTAGCTCCCTTCCAGGAGAGACTGGAAAATGAGAGAGAGTTGTAGCTCTCTGCAGGTTGCAGCCTGCATACTGGTAAAGGACTGCACCAGTACATTGTAAAACAAGTTTCTTATTAAAGAAAGATAGAAACAAATTGAGCAGGTGGTTTTCACCCACATTGGGTTTCCACCTTATATCATGTTGTTCATGTGTGCTTCTTGTGTGTGATGATCTGTTCTATTTACTACTTCTGTTTACTGTTCATATGATGAATGAAGTTCTCATGCATTATCTAAAGATCAACATGTAATGAATTATCTGAATCATAAATAATCTGGATATACGCTAGTTGCTTTAGACACAGTTGCGTATACACGTGGGTTCGCTTAACTGAAGTAGCATATATGTATCTAAGTATGGAAATGAAATTTTTTTACTGATTTGATAATACTAATTCACCCCCCCTCTCAGTATTATTTCCAACATTTGGTATTAGATCCAGGTCCTTTGGTAGAAGCTTGATCACTTGAAGGAGATCCGTGGAATGATGGGAAAGAAGCTTAAAAAGAAAGCACCGAAGAAGAAGAAGACATCTCAGAAGAACTATGACAGTGGGAGAATCGATTGGGGATTAGGCATAAGAAGCTCTTCAGATTCAGAATCAGATAAAGATGAACTATCAGGTATGAATTTACTATCCTCTGGTGTTCCAGCTATCTTTCCATATGGAAGAGATGAAAGTGATAGCGAATCAAATGAACTTGCTCTTATGGGTGAACAAGAGAGATATCAAATAGAAGCAGAATTAAAAAGGCTTTCAGACATAATCAGAGATCAACAAGATCTATTAAACAAAAGGGAATGTGACATCAAAGAAGAGGCTACCAAAATAAAAACCCATCTGGAAGAAGGAAACAAGGTAAGGGAGTTATTCAAGGACAAATATCTAAAGTTGCTAAAAGACCAACAAGAGGAAGAAAGCAAGATAAGGAAGTTTTTTAGGGACAAAAATGAAAAGTTGCATGATGAAGTCACATCTCTAAGAAAATAAGTCAATGAAAAGAACACAACAATAAAGAATTTCAGAGACAGATCCAGTGATTATGAAAGTCTTGAAGCTACGACCCTCTCAGTAAAGGAAGAACTTGAAGAAGCCAAGAAGCAGAATAAAGATCTACTCCAAGGTATTGAAAAACAGGAAAATGAAGTTATCAGTTTAAAAGCACAACTGGAATGTGTCTCCAGAGTTCGTCAAATGCTGTAGGATGTGAATGAAGAACAAGAAAAGGAGATTCTCAATCTAAGACGTCAGTTAGAAGAAGAAAGAAATGTTGAAGAGAACGTGAAGAAGCAGTGTCTTGAAAAGGAAGAGAAACATCAAGTTGAGGTAAATATCTTGAAAGATAAACTAGAAGAAAAGGATAAGCTATTACGATTTCAAGATAGTACTAAAGTCTTGGATGATATTCTTAGTAGTCAAAGGTCTCCTACTATCAAGACTGGTCTTGGTTTCCATGAATCTGTTAAAGGTGAATCTAGTTCACAAGGTGAAGCAAGGAACTCTAAAGAGAAATCTAAAATGATCAACAAGGAGATAAGAGGTCAACCCCATCAACAACCAAGGAAAGAAATTCTTAAAAGAAAATCTTTTACTCCTTACTATGGAAGTAATAGTCGGCCATTTACTCAAATGAATAATGTTGAATGTTATGTATGTCATAATCTTGGACATGTTGCAGCTAGTTGCAGAAGAAGAAGGGTTCAAGACCATCATGCAGAAAGATCATCTCATTCAAAGTATTTTAATGGATATTGTTTTGCTTGCAATATGTATGGTCACAAAGCTGTTGATTGTTACAGGAGGAATATGAAACATATGAGATGTTATGCATGTAACGAGTTTGGACATATAGCAAAGGAATGCAGGAAGAAGTTTCGAGCACCACACCAAAAGGAGAAAACATCAACATGCTTGAAAGTGTGGAAGAAGAAGGAAGTTCAGTCAGAAAGATGTGGCACAGCACAGGATACTCAGCACAACACAGACATAACTGACTCAGGGGGAGCTGAAAGTGTTAATCTTCAGTGCCCTAAATCTCATATGCAAGTTTCATAAATGAAAGTCGCGTATATACGCGAGTTATACACTGCAAAGTCACGTATATGTCAGTCTGAAGAAAAGCAGTGGGGACAGGCTTAGAAAAGGGGTCTGATATGTTTCAGTCCATTATTTGCTCTATCGATTAATAGTTACAGTCTACTGAGGATGTGTGGAAATGTCTTGATACGTGTAAGAGGTTTAGAAGTATTTTGACCCTAACTTGATGGTGATGATGATGATGTCCTGATACTTGTTGCTATATGCATGGTTAGATCTAACAGTAAACAGATGACACTTGTTGAGGGGAAGCACATGCCTTTAACAAAGCATTGTTGGCATTATGGTTAATAGTCCTTGATGATGATACTTATATGGCTAAATGATATATCTTGCTATGATGTGGTTATGAGTTGTCTTGGTTGATGTTCAGAATCATACTTGTGGATTGATGGTGCATATATGATGCTTACATGATATGGAGAAGTACAAAGCTTGAATACACAACGTCATTACTTGATGATGAAGTCTCTCATATGCTGCTGTCATCACATGCATGAAGATCATATAATACAGTTATGATGTAGGATTCCTATGGTACTTGGTGAGGAGGATTGTTGATGTTGATGATATAAAGAAGCCTTGACAAGTGATCTTGTGCTCAAGATACATAGTGCTGGATACATGCATGATTACTCAAAGTTGCATTGTTGGAGACATGAGATTGTTATATGATAGGTTGATTCTCACATATGTTGATTGGTGGTTATTCCCATATAATGTTACATGGATGGTCATGCAGATCTTGATGATGATGACTACGGTGTTTTTCACATATGATATAATGTGAATGATGTATGATGCTGAATTGATTTCTATATGCAGACATACCTTGGTACAGGACATTTGCAGGTTGCTGTACGTGAGTTTAATAAGGAGTATCCGCGTATATACGCTTGTTTCTATGGATACAGTCGCATATATGGTGGTTTGAATGAAATCAGTGAGCCAGACTCAGGGTGAGAAGAGTCTGATATGGGGATGACAGAGACCATCTGGCACAGCTGCAGGGGGAGCAGATTAACTTCTAATAATGCATTGTAGGCATTACCTTAGAAGCTCTTGGTTCGTGTACACAAGCTGTTTTGGTTAAAACAGGTGCAAAAGGAGAACAGAAGGAGATCATGGTTGCTGATCTAAAAAGTGTTTGACAGATGTTGCTGCTATCAGTTATTGGTGACTTTCATAAGTCTTGCTCTAAGATATTTCGTCTCTATGTCATGTATCTCTTTTATGGTGTCAAGGTCATGTAACGGCCTATTTTGGTTTCACCACTATGCCTGGGATGATTGATGTGATGTAATTGGTTGTCATATGTAAATCTCTGATGTATCCACACTTGGTTGGGTGGATGATCCCCACTTGGTTGGGTGATAGATGTATGTATTGAGTCTTTTGGTGATAGGAAGGTCTTTTATGATGTATAAGTCTTGGTTCTCCTTGAAGAACATCTTTTTGCAGATCTTGCCTACAGTCAGGGGGAGCATGAACAACACTATTCAGCAAGAGCAGAGCTTTCAGCATGTAGCATGGACAGATTGGTACACCTTGGCACATACAAAAGGGGAGCTCATTCAAAGACTTCAGCAGGTACTCAGGGGGAGTATGAACAACAGTATGCTTATCTTAGAAAGAGAATATCTTGGTTCGCCCTTTGCCCTTGATGTCAAAGGGGGAGAGTGATTTGGTGTTGTTTCCATCAAGTCCAAAGGGGGAGATTGTTGGCATTATGATGCATGTGTTGTACTTGATGCAAACCCTCTCTTAGAAGATCATCTCACTTACATATAACTAGATGAATCTACAGAAGAGATATCCGATGTGATGACTGAATGCATGGGATGCAGGACAACTCAAAGGAATCAGATGATAGTTCTAAGTATGACAAGTTAGCTTTTCCATCAAGTCCAAAGGGGGAGATTGTTGGCATTATGAGATAAGTGTTGTCCTTGATGGCAAACCACACAAGATGACAGATTATAGTGCAACAGATCAGTAGCAAAGAATTGATGATCAGATTACAAAGAATGAAGAAAGCTGAGTATATATGCAGGTTCACTATATACCAAGTCGCGTACAGAGGCAGGTTATACGCAGGTTCACTATGTACCAAGTCGCGTATATACGCAGGTTTGCTATATACCAAGTAGGGTATACACGCAGGTTATACTCGCAAGTTCTCTATATACAAAAATGCGTATACATGCGGGATTGTTGATTAGAAGTCGCGTATGCGTATGCACGCACTTCCATGCACAGAAAAGTGCGTACATGTGGGAAAACTTACTTTTGGTCCATGGTAGTTAGTCCTTGGTATTTGAACCTTTGATTTTTGGACCGTATTATCTCGTCAGATGTGTTGATCCCTAGTATTGGGTTCATGGTATTGGTTTGATATGGTTTTGGACCATGGTATTGAGCAAGGCCTAAGACTATAAAAGGAAAAGAAGATCATTAGGCAAAGAGCAATTGAGAAAGTCTTGAATATCTGATGAAGGATGAGATCCAATATGCAGGTTATGGGTTGCTTGATCTAAGCTAAGGAGGGATCTCACAAGTTGATGGAGAACAAGATCTAAGAATAAATCGGGTCAAATGGTTTGAAATGAAATATCTCTTTATAGTTGATTATGCTTATTATAGATCTGTATAATAACGCATGTAATGTTATGAACTGGGCATAACTGAAGTCTGAAATCAGTACAAGTCATGATTAAATACTTATAGATCTGTACGCGGGTTGGCTTTGTTAAAAGAGCGTATGTATGCGGGTTCGGTTTGTCCAAGTAGCGTATGCACTTTAATGCATGATTTTGATGATACAGTTGGTTCTGAATAGTGTTGCAGAGTTCAAGGTTCTGCTCTGTGTTCTGGTGACTGTTTTTGTTGACAGGTTTTCAGTATTGGGTATTGATGTTGCTAAGTGTTTGTGAGCTTCAATGATATTGATGGGTCCAGTATGAAAATTTGATGAAACATGGCCTTCAGATTATAGAGTTGTGCTTCAGTGTATCTAGTCTAAAAATTTATGAAATGCGGTACCTGAAGGAAGGAAGAGAAGGTTGTAGCCTTCTGTAGGCCAGCACCTACGTACTAGTATCTTGGCTAGTGCAAGAGCTAAAGAGGGGGTTGTAGCTCCCTTCCAGGAGAAGTTGGAGAATGAGAGAAGGTTGTAGCTCTCTGCAGGTTGCAGCCTGCTTACTGGTAAAGGAATGCACCGGTACATTGCAAAAGAAGTTTCTTATTAAAGGAAGATAGAAACAAATTGCAGCAGGTGGTTTTCACCCACATCGGGTTTCCACCTTATATCATGGTGTTCATGTGTGCTTCTTGTGTGTGATGATCTGTTCTGTTTATTGCTTATGTTTACTGTTCATATGGTCAATGAAGTTCTGGTGCATTATCTAAAGATCAACATGTAATGGATTATCTGACTTATAAATAATCTAGATATACGCTAGTTTCTTTAGACACAGTCACGTATACACGCGAATATCCTTAACTGAAGTAGCGTATATGAATCTGAGTAAGAAAATGAAAAAGTTTTACTGATCTGATAATACTGATTCACCCCCCCTCTCAGTATTATTTTCAACAGAGAGGTCCATGTAAATCCATATTTCATCCACCCAGGATACCAAAAGAATCTCATGACCAGAAATAAGTTTTATCATTGGCCTAGTTTGAAAAGGGTGGTTGCTGATTTTGTTACCAAATGCATAAAATGGCAACAGGTGAAGGTCAGATGTAAACATCCAATAGGTTTATTACAACCCATTCACATTATAGAATGTAAGTGGGAAGTGATCTCCATGGACTTCATCATTGAATTTCCAAGAACATCTAGGTAGCATGATGCAATTATGGTGGTGATTGACTAGTTGAGCAAGGTGGCTCACTTTGTAGCAGTTAAATCCAACAATGTTGTTAGTGAGGTGGCTCAAATTTTCATAAAGGATATTTTGAGGTTGCATGGAGTTCCCAAGAAATTATTTTAGATAGAGATTCCAAGTTCACTTCCAAGTGCACTTCCAAGTTTTAAAAGGAATTGTTTGTAGGATTGGGGACAAAGTTGGCCTTTTAGTACAACTTATCATCCACACACAGATGGGAAAACAAAGAGGACAAATAGAATCCTTGAAGACATGTTGAGGATCTACGTGATGCACCAAAAAAAAAGGTGGGAAGAGTACATTCTACTTATAGAGTTTGCATACAACAATGGGTACTAGGAGTCTCTAAAGATGAGTCCATGTGAGGCATTGTATGGAAGGCATTATAATATTCATATCAGTTGGAGTGATTAAGTGAACAGGGTCCTTATTGGGCCTGATATACTAAAAGAGATGGAGCAATAAATGCAAATCATTTGGTAGAATTTAAAGGTGGCATAAGATATGAAAAAGAGCTATGTGGATCAACATAGGGTGGATAAGGAATTCCAAGCTGGGGAAACATGTTTACTTGATAATTAAACTCAAGAAAAGTTCCTTTAATATTGGGCCATGTGCCAAGTTGGCACTACAATTTTGTGGGCCTTTTGAGATACTTGTAAGGATAGGAGCGGTGGCCTATAGGCTGGACTTACCTCCATCATTTAAAACCCATGATGTTTTCCACGTTTCTTTGCTTAAAATATATGTACAAGATTCTAATCATGTGATTGATTGGTTTGTGCTATAGATGGAAAAGAGGGAGAATTCCAACCAGAGCCACTATGTATGCCATACTGTAGGAGTCTCACACTCTAGAATGGATCAAAAGAGTGAGTCAAAGTGCAATGGAGACACTTTGGGCCCGAGGAAGCCACTTTGGAAATGGATAGTTCAATGAGGGTAGTATATCATTTTTTCTTTGTTGGTTGAAGCAAATGTATATAATTGTAAATATTGTACAAAGTTGTGTATACAAAGCTCCATAAATAGTATGTGTTTGTTTTTAAGCATGTCTTTTGTGTTGCATATGGATAAAGAACACCGAAGATAATGTTCCCCCAAGGGGGAGGGGTTTGTGACAACACTGATTAGTTACATTTATGTATGCAAGGTAAACATTTTGATAAAAAAATGGGCTAAGTAATGGGACACAAATTCTAGAGGGTTATGGTGATTACTTGTTGGGAATAATATTAATGTACAAAAAATTTAAAATGAAGAAGGGGAGGATGCTAGCTAGCAATAAATACAGGTCACTCACTAAAATAAACAACAACTGAATTTAATAAGCTCGGGTAACAACTAGACAAGTGGAAAACATTGCATTGGTTAACAAGATCTTGCTGGCAGGAGTTACTATCAAGAGGAGGCAAGAGAAAGAGAAAAATTAAACTGTTGGAAATAAGGAAACACAATAAGGAATTTGAACATTCAAGTGATAATGCAGTAAGGAAGAGGAATTCGAATTGCTAGAGGAACTGGACCAACAAGAGGAAGAGAGCTTGAAAAGATGATATCACAGGAAAAAACAAGAGAGGGAGAGTTGGAAGAAAAGGCAAGAGCACATGCATTGATGGAGGATAGAGAAAATCAAATGCCAAGGAAGAATGGACAACAAAAGCAATGAGGTTTTTTAGTTGGTAAGGGAGAAAGAAGAAATCACCAGGTGAGGAATTAATTGCCTCTCGAGTTCCCATTGGACAAGAGAGTGGAGATGGTGCTTCTTAGAAAATCTCCAAGGGATGGGGTGGATGAATTAAGCTTGGAAAATTCCTAGAGGATTTTTGGATGTTTCCTTGTTGTATTTGATTTTATTGTGAGTTCTAGAATCCTTGAAATTGGGTGGAACCATAGTGTTGAGTTTGAAGGGTGGGGATAGCTGGTCTCTAGAATCCTTGTGCATTTTGTTGATTTCCATTTGGTTGGTGGGTGGAGGTGAATCAATCTCTGGAGTCTCTAGTTGAACTTCTTGATGTGTTTAATCTATAAAGAAAAATATCCATCAGCCTCTTGAATCTATCTTAGCGTTGACAATTGCAAGTGATACTTGGTTGTAGTTGTATATGGTTTGGTGGAGAGTTATAGTCCCATACTCAGTTTCCCATTAGTTTTGAGATAAGTATCTCTCATATTCTCATGAGAGAAGAAATACACACACACACACACACACACACACACACACACACACACATATTGTTGGTCTAAAGATGCTATTATTGATGGGATGGTTTATGATTTCATTGTCTCTATGATTGACCATTGTGTTGTTGTCATTGTTTTAAAGGTACTAATTGTAGGACTATGCATGTTTACTATGTGTAAAATTTTGGATTACAAGTTACATGAGGATTTGAATGAGTAATTTCATGAGATGCATGGTTTTACACTAACATCCTAGATGTAGGGATTATTTAATTATGATGGTGATGGGTTGCATTGGTAAAAGTGATTTTTTAGTAGTATAAATGGACATCATTGAATGATTGGTAATCTTATGCTGATTGCATGTTGAAATTGTCATATAAGTTTTGGCAGACTTGTTGCATGCTAATTGGTACATTCACGATTGAAGGGAAGGAGAGTATTGATGCCATCCCTTATAGTTGCATTTTGTAATTTAATTAAGGATGCATGAGATGATGAGTCTCATTCACTTGATTGCTCAGCTGATAAGGTTGTTGAGCCAAAGAGAGAAAGTTTTATGCTTTGTTAGAAGCTGTTACATATCCCTATATTTTTTTGAAGAAATGCACTTAAAAATGCTGTTGATTTTCTATGATGATTATCACTGATTGTTTCTCAAGTTTGTGCATAAATTTCTTATGAGTTTAATGGTCATAAAGTGCTGGAAGTAATGCTTGAAACCCTACAAAGTTAGAAAAAGGATAGATTTGTTGAAGTGCTGGAAACTGCAAAAAATTAAGTTAAAATTGAACTTTTGTATAGCAGGTTGGCTAGGTTGGAGGTCGGTAGGTGTTGTGCTATACAACAACCCCCCATTTCATAAAATTTTATTTTCAAAATTATAATATGAAATGGGTCCCTTTTAGATTAAATTGGTATGAACTTATTATTCCTCAAAAGGTCCAGAAGCAAACAAAATATTATAAAACCTTTTGAGTTAATATATAATCGGTCTTATAATAAAAAATGAATAATTCTTTATTATTGCGATAAAGCGATCGCAAGATCGCATATAGCAATAACAAAGGATGCATAACAAAGGACCCATTGGTTTTCCCTGATGCGACAAGCGCGAATAACCATCGGCTATCGGGAAAATAAGCAATCATAACAAAAGGCCCCTCTCCTTGCTCCGATACGATATCGCTATCGGCGATCGGAGAGTGCGATATGTATGCAACGAAAAGTCTTCTCCAAAAAAAAAGCTCCCAATGCGAATTAGTGATATCACTATCGGCGATTGGGGATTCCACAATGACATAAATAAAACTACTCAAGCTTTCCTCCAATCGCCGATTGCGATAAAGCCAAGCGCGACTTTCAAAAAGGATTGATATGGCTGCGGTATATTGTATTAATTATTATCAAAAGCCTTTCTCTTCCCGATAGTGATTCACTTGCGCCCAACCACCAAAAAATCAAATCCACGCTTAAATGGACTATTCGGTAAATAAAGGATATTATGAACATTTAAATGATTAACAGGTTTAAATGACCAATTAATGGAGCAGTTATACCAAAATCTCTTCAAAGATTGTATCCGCGGGAGCCTTATGTTAATCTTCCATTATATTATTTCATACTTGGTTTTCGCCATCTATTCTCCGCATTACGTTCTTTTTATCTCCTGTGCAGAGCTTCTCCACAGTAGCGAATTCAGGACAAATGGGGAGGAAATCTAAGAAATTCGGAACAACTTCAGCTTCTGTGGTAACAGGACAACATGCTGCCGATCCGGGACCAAGTAAAAAAGGATTAATCTTAGATACCACATGTCTTGGTCTCGGTAATACTACTTGGCAGAGCATCTACAACCTGGTCGAAGCCAAAGAACCTTAACAAACATCAGTACAAGCTACAGCAGGCTCAAACCAGAAATCCGAGGCTACTCTAAAGGATTTGGCTGATTCCTACCTACACAGGATAGCGGCTCGAGAGAAAATTATTCCATACACAGATGTGGTGAGATGGGCTGTTGAAGAAATTCCAATTACAAACAGAACATTCTGCACTATTGATGGGAGAGTATTCGGTTCGTTTCAGCCCAATGATTTGAGACAAATGTACCATTTTCACGAACCAGAGAAGAAGTATAACAAAGCATTTCTGGAGAAGTTCAGAGATGAAAATGAAACTAAGTTAGCACCTATACGGGAATGGAGGTAGAACCTAGCGAAACACAAGCATGAGTCTTCGGGTAAGTACTCTGTCGATTCCTTGTGTTCTCCTTATTGTTATGTTGGAGCTATGATGTGTCGAATTTGGGGGTTGCATGACTCCTCAAAATTTTCCATAGAGATGGTACCTTTGATGGAAGCAGCATGCAATAGTGAAATCATGGATTGGGGGAATATATTATCGGATAAGTTAGCAACAGCTATTCTTGACTTCAGAAACAAATCCCGTGTTACTAATAGATTCATCCATCCACTTTACTTTAGTGCTTACATCTTAGACACCCTCCATTTTAATTCCGAGTTTCCTGTGCTGGGGTGGAGATGGACTCCACAGGACCCCATGCCCATTCATATCTATCACCAAAAGTTGTGGAAAGCCCATTATAAACACCATCTATATCAAGTCTGCAATGGATTCATGTTACCTATTTACTATGCAATTTTTGATAAACCTGCTCCTGAGATTTCCTCTCAAGCAGAGATTGACTTGACAACCTTAGGAACCTGGTTCGGAGAAGAAAAATTCACTTATGTAAGAGTTTTCGTTAGTCAGGCTAGGCCTCATGTCCTCCCCTTGTATATACCAGACAAACTATTAGCTCGAGAGATAGCATATCAGCTTACATCCGCATCAGCTACAAAGACTCTAAGGAATTCAAAGAAGCAAGTCTGGCCTCCTTTTCCTCTAAGGTGTGGCGTCTACACTTTGCATGATTACAAGCATGCAGAGAAAGAGGCAGAAAAGATTAATATACTAAATCTCGCCACTCTTCCTAACAGACGCTTTGATCCAAACAAAGTCGTCTATAATGTTCTAGACCAGGCCAAACTCACTAAATTTGAACATAAAGAAGATGAGTTTGATGACCTGTTCTCCTCACCCGAGTCGCTATTTCAGGTGCAAGCGATAGCTAAAATGAGATACCATGATGACGGGTTAGTTGAATTTAACAAACTTAGAGAGCCGATGTTGCAAACTCTGCCTCTAGATTTGTTAGCTACTGCCCCGATGACACAATCAAGCGAGCCTGAACAACAACTTACCAACAAACCTCCTGCTACATCAAAAATTTTTGAAGAAGTCCAAAGAAGAGAGTAGGAGGAACTTCGGAGGAACGAATAGGAAGAAGCACAGAGGAAAGAACGAGAGGAATCACAGAGGAAAGACAGAGAGGAAGAACAAAGGAAAGAACAAGAGAGAATACGTGAGGAGGAACAAAGAAGGCAGCAGGAGCAAAGCAGCAAGGATGTGAATGTCGACACTCAAATTGACCCAAGATTGCTCCAAGAATGGCAGCAATTTGATTCAACTATAAGCAATCTTGAGAGCTCAAGGGTTGCCGATACATCCAAAGCGGCTGATACACAGGATACAACATCGAAAGAGGTTCCAAGCGAAGGAACCAGCGGTCTACCCCCTACTACAGAATTATAAATAATTCCCAAGGATCCTTCGGATCAAATCATTTTGCAGGTGGAGGATATTCCTCCATTGGATGTCTTCTATAGCCCAAAACACAGGGCTATAATAAAGCGACAGTGGAAAAGGAGAAGGATTGATCAACCTTCCCTCTTCCCTGAACAAACAGTAACAACTAATGTAGTTTGGAAGGAAGAATTCGATCCTTCCGATGACTTGACAAAGTTGCCTCAATATGCTGGAGCCTATTCGACGGCCACCATGGACAAGGCATCGGAGGTGAGAAATTTGTTAAGAGAAAAGGACCAGACGATCACTTCATTACAAACACAACTATCGGAGGCACAACAGAAAGCAGAACAACTACAACAGCAATTGTCCATGCAGCAAAAATTAAATAACCAACTGAACAAACAGTTGCATGAAGAGAAACAGAGGGCAGATTCGGGTGCAATTCAGAGACAGAAATAATTATCGGAGGCATTAGTGAAATTGAAGACAATGAATGAACATATGGTAAAGACAAAAGATGAGCAAATTGCTCAGTTATTAGCTCAAATAGAAAAGTTCAAGAGTCTTCCCCAGCCTGCCGATTTCAGAGCAAAGGTAATACAGATTAATAAGGCACTGATAACACAAATAAGATTGTTGTGTCATAAAATTGCTCAAGTTGAACCGCTGTGTGACATAACAATATCTATAATAGATAAATCAGTTGATGCTAGACATGACTTAGAGCAGGCAGATGACACCTTAACGGATTTTCTTACTTGGCAGGACACTAATGAGGGACAGGCAGTGAACTTGCCTAAAATCTTTGAATCCCATAAAGAAATTCTATTTATGGAGTGGAAGTCCCAATTGATGAAGGCAGAGAGAGTGGTTTCTAGAAGCAAATTATCTACGAACAATTTGATTGATTTGATTAACAATACTCTCTATTTATCTAACATGATCTCTCAATGTACACCAGGTAAATTACTATCGGCCAAAACATTGGAGCAATCATGTTACCAAGAGCTAGAAAAGAATGGGAGATTGATCACAGGGATTAAAAGTTTAACTTGGGACACTTATTGGTTGTTCCTAGTAAAACCATACAGCCAGAGAGCCACCCTCAAGTGCTTAACGGATGCAATCGGATGTATCATTGCAGATATACATGATGCCACCTATGCTGCTCAAATCAATTCTCGTCTCAGCCGCCCTCAAGAAGTGGAACCAATGCTGGCGATATGCCAACTAAGGTCAAAAGGAAACTAGCCAGAGTGATGAATCATGCTGCCGACTACCAGATTGCTGTGGAGGAGATATTTAAGATCGAGTTATACCAATTTAGTAGCATTTTAATTTTGTAGTTTGTTAGTTTAATTTAGTATTTATAGACCCTTTCATGTATTTAGAAGGGGTCGTAAGTTTTTGTATATGACTCAAGCTTGAAGTTACACTACTGTACTTCAGGCATATTCTTTTATGAAAACTGGACCAATTATTCCAATTTTGATAACGAAGCTTTTATGTGGATGTGCACTACTACCTTTATTTAAAAGTATTTCTGAGTCGGAAGAAGGAATTCAAATTGCGATTGACGTTGGGAATGATTTACAGCTCATATGGTACTATTATCTATGTCTGAATTCATTCTTTTTATGTGAATTGTTATTTGATCTTTCTTGATATTATTGAATATATGAATGTGTTTTAACATCAGCCTTTATACTTTCCACTACTAGATGTTTACAGTTTGCTATTCATCTAATCATACATGTATCAGTAATATAAAAAGAGGAGTGTAACAATGTTTTATCAATTACTTTGTTCAAATATTTGAATGAAGCAATTATTATTTAAATGAATGACTTTGTTAATTGAATAGTGTCGTCTATATGCCTATTGACGAACACAGATCATTAAACATTGCACTTAAGAATAGAAGCTTCCCGGGATAGAATAGTCATTTGTGTTTTCTCTTATAGATTAAGTCCTCCATTCATTATCACTTATTAGAAAATTAATCACTCATCCACCCCTTTTATTCATTACTGGGAAACTGGTCCCATTATATCCAGTCGCAGTGACCATCCCAAATGGAAATGGAGCTGTATTAAGGTCCGGACCAGGTGGTTATACCCTGATGTTGATGCAACGATTTTCGTGGCATCAACATTTTTGGCGCTAGAAGGAGGGCCATCAACTATGAATGGCAAGTAAATCAAAACCTATAGACCATTCTCAAAGTAAATCACCCTCCACCTCACCTCAGACCTCCCGTTTGCATTCTGAAACACCAGTGTCCAAACGAGAAGAAGAGGGATCAACTACCACTGCTCAACCCCATCATCCTTAAGAACGTTTAAGTTCGGAATCCCCCGAAGTTCAGTCAATCATCCAGAAACATCAAGGCTTTTCCATATCACCTTAGAGATCTAAAGTATCTCAAGGCAGTGAGACTTCGCAATTCCATCTTCCTCATCCTCTCACCAGACTTCAAAGCGAAAAACTCGGCATTGAACCTCCTGAGTTACCTTTACCCCAAAGGAAAAAGGCTAAAAAGAACACTGAAGGTTCTGGTAGTGAGAACTTTTCTCCATCATCTTCCATCTCATCATCTCCAATGCGAAGTCAAACATCCACTTCCCCATTACATATTATTGTTCACCAGGGAGCACCACCTTCAACATCAAAACCTATTCAGTCTTCAATACCACCTCTTGCCCAAGCACCTGGAACACCATAGACAATCATTGGTACTCCCAAGGTGGCTCAGAATCCATGGAACAGTCCTGGTGCAGTCACTATGCATGCACCATTACATCCATTACCTGATTATCCTGAGAAATGGTTACCAAAGTTTAATCCAGACGCTGGAACATTAGCTGAGGAACACATAAATAATTTCATGTTGTCAGTTAATCTAAAAGGAGTAACATAAGAAGATGTTGTAGTTAGACTTTTCCCCTACACGTTACAAGGATCAGCTGGGTCTTGGTGTTTTTCCTTGCCCTCTGGATCCATTACCAGTTGGAATATCTTTCAGGAGCAGTTTCTTACCAAATATGGCGATGATAGATCCTTGGCCACACTAATTAATGATCTTTCAAATATAAGGATTGAATCTAGAGAACCAATTAAGGAGTTTAACTCCCGATTCAATAAGCTCTTGAATAAAATCCCCACCGACTCCAAGCCAAGTGAACAAATTAGAAGCGAGTGGTACATCACAACCTTACCTTCAAATATAGCCATTTTTGTAGATAGGGCTGGGAAACCAACTTTGGCCGAAAACATGAAAGAAGCCCTCGCTGTGGAAAAACGTATTATCACTTTAGAAAAGAAAGCTGCTCTCGAAGATAGGAAATCCAAAAGAGTTTCTTTCAAGGATGATTCAAAGAAGAAAATCACCAAAGATCCATACGATATGG
>APFE030029954.1:19216-56921 GCA_000404065.3 Pinus taeda
GTTTTTCTTCCTCCAAATCTTCTTAACATGTTTCTTTACCTGTTGTTGAGAGGGTCTTTCACGCCTCACCCTTTTGTGTGTTGCCATCCTTTTCCAACACTTAGAAAATGTATGGTTATGTAATCCACAAAAGATACATGTCTTTCGATTCCATGATTTACGTTCATCTTTAACAACATGATTATAATTGAAATGAACATTCGAATGTCGAGTGTGGTTATACCTTTCCTTGTCGTCTCTGGTGTAAGTATGGCGATGAGAGCTTGCCTCAACTCTTTCCCTGTAATGGAAACTGCCATGGCATGATGGGGATGTTTCCCCATCATTCTCTTTCCTCGATTATTTCAACGATGTCTCAGAAGAATCTTATACCTTAAAGCATTCTCCTTTGGTGTAGCTCGAGCCTACAAATTGAGATCTCTACATAACCTACAATGGTTGAGTTATGCCTTGGTTATTAACACCAAGTTCTTGTTCCTCCTCATGCCTCGTCCTAGTAAGGAGCCTCATGTTTGTCCCTATAATTGGGATCTCCAAATCTCCAATGGAAAGCATACTATGTGAAGACGAAACCGAAAGGAAATGAACATCTTTTACCTCCTCTATCGATTTGGAAAGAACTGATGAGGGCCTCTCATCATCTGTTGTTGGTGGTTCGCTGGTTGTCTCGATGCATTCCCCATCTTCCTTTATGACATACCCAAGTCCTGCCTGACGGGATAATTCTTCTACTTTGATGGGGTTGACAGTGCCTTGGCCATTAATGCCCAAACGGTTTCCTTCATACCTCATTCTCTTCAACAATTTGGAGCCAATTGTTGTGGTATGATTTTCAAAAATAGTGAAATCATCATCAGGAAACATACATGAATTTGGAGAATTACATTTTACCTCAAATGGCTCACGCTGCGGATTTTCCAAGGCCTCTTCCTTAGCTTGTAGCTATCGTAGCAAACTTTGTTTCTCCTCTTTCTCTTCATGTAAATGCATCTTCAATTCATTGTTCTTTGTTTGAATATTATGTTTGTTGTGCTTCAGTTCTTCCATGGCCTCTTCTGTGGCTCGCAACTGAAGCTGCAATCGCTCCTTTTCCTCTCTCTCTTTCTGTAGACTTTCATACATTATTTCCACCCATTTGGAAATTTTGAGCATGGTCTCATACATCACTTTTTCATCCTCTATCATTGCACATTCCATTGTTCACGCAACAATTCACATCCACACAAAGATCGCTCTGATACCACTTGATCAGGGTCTGGGTGTGACAAAGGACCCTTCCAAGACCTTTTACTTTCGTGATGTGTTAAATTGTATTTTTAAAATAACATAAGTGAATACTTCTGCATGATGTAAAGAAGAGGAACATCTCAATCATCACCACATGAAAACATAACCAGTTGATAATGGAGTTCGTTCAGGAGGGACTACATCTCCAGACCCCGGTGTCAAGATGGTGTAGGCCACTGCATTAAGTGTTGTCAATAGTGATGATGTACATAAGAGGTGATGTTGCTATCATACAAGGAAAATGCCCTCATGCAAAAGTGGTGCCAAGAGATGTTCCACTATAGGAACTCTCAGTCAAAAGACTCCTATCAATATGACACAAACTCATGTATGATGAGCATCCCGCCAACATGGCATAAAAGGGATCTCAATGCAAACATACATGACAACAATATGAGTATCCCATCAATATACAACAAATGTATCTCAAAACATAGCATGGTGAATCATGACAACAAGTACATCACGTAGACGATTCTGCGTCACATCAAGCAAGAATCGTGAAAACAAGTGATAAACAAGATCCCTCATCAACATCAAATAGGGATATGTGCAACACAATGCATGACACAAGAAGTACATGAACACTGCACATACCTCACATCTAAGGGCCATCTGAAGAAGCAGATGTCAAACTGCTGAAGCTGTTCATGCCATCGATCTCACTTTGTCAAATCTCATGGAAATGGTTGCTCGCACATGAATGCTAACACCTGCACTCGACTTAGAAAAGTGGCCAAAAAATAAAATGAGAAAATGAAAAATCTGAATGCACCATCAGATTTGTGGCATCGAATAGTGCAATATCGACTATCAAATTTCTGAATTCTGAGAAAGTGAGAATATGTGGCTCAAGGAATCTTTTAGATTCCCCCTAGATTCCTCAAAGATTCTACTCCATGGGTGGACTGGAAATATGCAACTCAAAAGGAGAATCTAGCCTCGCCATTGAGATCCCTATAGAAAACCGTGAAAAACGACTATAAACTTGACTATATTCCGACATGGAGAAAAATTACCTCCTTGGGAAAATTTCAAGGATCATGGTTTCGCTCCCTATTTCTACAACAATCATGGTTACACCTACATCAATTTGCATGCATGCTCTTGCCCTCCTCCATCTCTCCCGCACCGGTGAAAATGAATGTTTATATAAATTTTCATGGGTGGACTTATCAAATAAGTCGTTTAGGTGGATTAGTAAGGAAAGCGCATTGCAAGGAGGAGGTCGGGTGGTCAAAACCCAACCCTCCATATTAACATGCAATTAGTTTCTTTTTACAAACTGCATTTCATTTTGGGAGTTCGAGTCCACATTAGGCGGCCAGCCCCCATACTCTCCGTAACTCATTGTTGTTGGACAGTTGGCATGTTTGTTGTTTTGGGAGGCACGTTCATTTATTTGGTTGGTTGGTCGTATGGTATATGGAGCCGTCACATGGGTGGGGCCAGCCCTCCCACCGGCCGTGGGTTCAACTCCCATTGGCTTCGACCTTTAATGTTATGACATGGTGGAGTGTTCAAGGGTGTGGGCTAGGTCCACCGGAGGTGGCTTGCACCCACCCCATTTTGACATTAATATTGTTGTGTGGAGGGTTGGTTGATAGGGTTCATGGCCCGTCAGCCTTTTATTAATTCAAAAAAAAATTAATATGGTTTTGGGGTGGCGGGGGTAGTGGCCCACCACCTCACATATATTTTATTTTTATTTTTATTTAAAAGGGGGTAATTTTCAATTTTTTAGAAAATAAGGACATTGGGCAAATTAACGAAGCTGCAATTTCAACTGTTTTCAGGAGCTAGGTTTCATGCCCCAAGGTCGGTAAAATTGTAGGACACTTAAACCTGGCCCACAGTGCAACATTGACCAGAACTTTGACTGACTTGTTCTCCCTCATACGAGCTTGGATTGACAAACCATTCACACCATCGCAATCAGGACGATGAGATCTACACTCTGGTCCTGGTTTGAAAACATTATGACCACTTTCATTTTCAAGCATTCATAAGCCATCTTTGTCCTGTGTGTGTCTCTAGAGTCACCTGGATCAACAAGGTTGGCACTGTGTAGGTTTTAATTAATGACTTCAATTATATTGCTTGTTGCACCTATTTCTATCGTGGTCACCCTTTCTACCTTCTCTAACCATGTATCCCAATTTGTAAGTAAAATGTCTTTGTGGGATTCTTCTATTTTTGGTAGATCAACTTTTCTTCCCTCATTAGACTCCTGCCAGGTAGAAAATTCAAAAATCCTTTTATGGATTTCTTCATATTAAAACCTTAGGTCAATCACTTGGTTTTTCAATTTATCACTTGTCTCATGGTAAGGATTGATCTGTGAGATTTTCCAATAGAACATCTCTTGTTGCTCTATCAATAGGAAATCTAGCTTGATTTCTTCTTTGATGAACTCATTTGTTTGAGGATTATCTTTAAATCTATCTACCATGGCCTGCATTTGGAATATCTGTGAATCCTTTTCTAATATGCTTGCCTAGTGTTGTAACCTCATTTTCTCGAATTCCCTCTAAAGTTGAGCTATCTGTTGTGTTGCTCTCACGGTTCCAGCTCTTGAGTTGATTTCTCTTGCATTTCCTCATCAAAATTTTCCTTTGAACTTCCATCCAGGCTCATTCTAGGATTCGGTTCTCTTATTGGTTCAATTTGTAATAAGTCCTATGGGACCTTTAACAATCTTTTATTCCTATATACATGAAAATCATTAATATCATTTGGGCTTAACTCTAATGATGCTAAATGTAGGATTTGTGAAAATGTTTGAGCTCCTTGAAAGAGGTCATCAAATGGATCCTCTTCATGAGTAAACTGTTTGACTTTAACCATGGTGGTGAAGTCTTTAGCTACTTGATTTGGGTCATACTGTCACCCTGGAAATGTGGCCAATTTTAGAGATGTAATATTCTTTACTTATTTTATTGCATGCCCATAGTCATGTAGTTCGAAAGTGTCACATTGTAATGTGTAGGTTGGATAAATGGATTTCTTCTACTCCCTTAGGGCTTTGGTTAAACTCTACCCTTTTGTCTGGTAAGTTATCTCTCTGGCGAATAGCTTGTTTGGAACATAATATGGGAGGACATGTGGAGCTACAATGCTCCCAAAAACTCTAATATAAGTGAATGTTTCTTCATTGAACCATCTTGCGACTGGAAATATGTCTATCTTGGCTTCTTCGGAAAGCCTAGGGGTCATTTTATCAAAAATGGTTTTATAAATAGGCAACATAATACCATGGCACATTTTGTAAAAATGGGAATTAAATTGGGATTCCCACAAGATTGTATGTTACACATGGATGGGGAGATGGTTCTGTACAGTCCACTTCCAACCCATGTTTGGAAATTGAGAGAAAAAATAAATGGCGTCCATTACATAGGTGCTCATATAAAAACGAGGAATAATTCTTGAGAAAATACTTCTCTTTTGCCTATATTCCCTAATAGCCATAGCTAAATTGTCTGATAAAATATGACTCCAATTCATAATCATTGCGTTAACTATTGCATCAATTAATTTAAGCCACTTCATAGAAAATTTGGTACTATCAAATTTACCAAATAATCTACACATCATCGTAGCTGTGAAATTATGTGGGGCTAAGAGGGATGCAATTTGATACATACCGGTTTTCTCTCGTTTGAATTTGCCTTAGCCTAACCTCCTAGTCTATGTAATGTCCAATGGGTCCTCGTTCTCTTTGGAAAAATGCTCAAGGAAATATTTTTCATAGAGATTTTGGGGCTCTGGTAGATGGTACATATGACGCAAGTTATCTAGTGTGAAAGACCCCATGACCTCATGTCTGACATTCCTGAAAGTTTTGTCTGAGATATTCACATTATCAATCACCCATTTTACCATATCTGTGTATGGTAATATCTTAGGTCTTTCCCCCGGATGCAGGTGACAACCTGCGACAGTTATGAGATGGGACAGGCAAGTAGCGTGAGCCACCTGCCCGCCATGCACCCCTGCGCCGTGTCCACATGGGAGGGAGTTAAACGTCGACGGTGCTGGTACATTAGCATATGCATCTAGCACAGGAACATTTACGCTCCACCCACCATCGACTGCAACACAAGGTTCGGCCCTTCGGCTCTTATGGCAGCCACAGTAAATGCGGGTGGGCTTCGAGGTAGAGGAATTTGTATTAGTAAGGGAAGAAGCAAAGATATCACCATGATAATTCAGGTTGGGGTTGAGGTCTCACTGATGCTGAGGAGCTGGATGCTGGGTCTGAACTCTCAGGCCACCTTCGCTCCCCCGGCTTCCTGGACTGCTCCTGGTCTCTGTCTCTTTGTTGGGCTCATCTCTGTCTCTTTGATCCCTCCTCATTCTGATGGATACCATCCCCCGCCAGCAATTCATTTTCTGTGTCACTCTAGCTCCATCTTGGTTCTGCACTCCCCTGCAACAATGGTTCACCAAAGAATGCTCAGTCGGCGCGGCTCGTCCAGTGGCGGGACTTCTCGCCCTTCTGTTGCAGAGAACACCTCCCCCCATTGCCATTGCCATTGCCACTGTCACTGCCCGTTTACAGCCCTCCGACCAAGCCAATTCTTACCTGCCCATCCTTCAGGGACCTCTTCCTCACCATCCTTCGGTTCGGCGGTTTTCACCTTCAATGCCTCCCTGAACCGCCCCAGAATCAATGCACATGTCTTTGTGCTCTTCATCGAGGAAGCCCAGGAAGAGGGAGAGTCCAGCGCTCAGCAGGAGAATTCTCCACCTGCTGAACCTAGGAGAGCCATGGAAATTCCCTTTGCTATTCCAACGAAGGATTTGGGTGATCATGTTAGCCAAAGGGCAGATGCTGGGAAAGAACCTGTCATGGAGGCTGCAGAGGAGGTTCAGAAGCAGGAAGCGGAGGAGTATGGTTGGTGTAGGATCGTGGAGGAGGTACCGGAGGACTAGTCGCATCTGCGCTCCAGGTTACGTGGCTTGTTTTGGTAATTTTTGGTCAATATGTCTCTGTGTCAACATGTCCAAGTGTAAATGCGTCTTATTGTTAATGGGTATAGGTGTCATGGCGCTGGTGTTCAAAGGGTCATTGTGCCCAGGTTGGTATTCGGTGTTATTGGGACTCCCCTGCGAGGGAACTTTTAGTCGACGCTCAGTGTCTAGGTCGACGCTCGGCGTCCAGGTCGATGCTAGTGTCCAAGTCGACGCTTTATGTCCAAGTCGGGGGTCTAAGGGTTACTGTGTCCAGGTCGAGGCACTGTGTTTTTGGGATCTCCCCTGCGAGGGAATTTTTTGGGTAGATGAATGCCTGTTTGTCCTAAACTGAGCATGTTGCTGCTATGCGCTGCTAAAATCTCCAGGTAGCTGGGTTTTCATAGCAAGAATGTAATTGTATTCTATTTCTGTAAATAATAGATTAATTTTACTGAGAAAAAAAAATATCTTAGGTCTTGCAACTATTCTGTGTAAAAATGAACATGCTACCTCAAAGTAGGTAGCGTCAGATGTTTCTTTGGCATCAGCTATTGCCTTCGTTTCCAGTGGCTTGGGTTTCTACTCTTATAGTAGGTTATACATAGCTTCCCATGATGTGGTTCCTCCGTCTTTGCTGCAGGTGGTATTGGAGAAGAGTGGTATCATGTTTGATTTCTGAGATGCAGTAGCTTTTCCCTTCTTCGCCATATTTTCAAACATTGTTTCCTTCGGAGGTTCTCTGAAATTGAGCAATGGAGATTATCTGATAAACGCAGAGGGAAAATAACAATGAAAATGCAATGATATAGTTAATTCCGAAAGGTGACAAGGAAGAAGCTTTTATTCAAAAAAGCATATGAAAGATATCAAATCACATCGAGTCGTTTTAAACATAAATGGCATTAAAACTCATTAAATACCTGCTAAGATCTTTTATTATTTACTTTATTATTCATTTAATCCATCACATCACAAATGTGTAATAAAAACTTCAAGCTGATGATTTTAAATTGCACAATGCTGATTATGTGATTAAGATAAAGATTATCGCAATATCGCAAATTGCAACAACGAACTTTCGATTATGCAATATTTCAAATTTATTTAGAATTTTGTGACATGCGATGTGAGCAACGTACCTTTTATCGTTTTGAGCGCATTTTGCTTGAATGAATACTTATTTCATAAAGTAACCTTTTACTATGCGTCAAATCTAACCTAAGTTATAACAATTATCACATACTTCCATCAAGTTTGGGTCATATCGCATTTCACAACCTTTCATGGTTCACAAGATTGGCCTTTGCGTAAGTGCCACAATGCGATGAGTGTTCGGCTCGTTATGTCGCAATATCACAAATCATGTATTCTAAGGGTTTTGCTTGTTTGTGCTTTTGTGAATGCCGCTATATGATTGCGATAGGTACTTTACTTGGTAATAAATACTTTAAGCCTTAGTTTAATGAAAATTTTAATGATACCATAAGTCTATTACAATGGTCCATCTTACGCAAATTGTAGATCCCGATTGTTAATTAACTTATGACACACATGAACCAGCGATATGTGATAAAGCGAGAATATCTAGTCACAAAGGGATTTTGGCTTGATACCTTATGTTTATCTAGAAATTTATTTCTAATAATTCAAAAAGGAAGCACTTAAGTGCTAAGTTTTTTGGAGAATATTTATAAAGGGTCCCCATTTATCAATATAATATTAACTATTAAATTAATAAATTGGGGGGTTTTGAAATAGTAACAACATTATTGTAATAAAAATGAACTTTAAAATACTAAGACTTGTTATACCTTTCCTAGATGTCTCTGGTGCAATTATGGCAATGAGAGCTTGCCTCATCTCTTTCTCTGCAATGTGCACTGCCATGGGATAATGGTGATGTCTTCCCATCATTCTCTTTCCTCGATGGTTTCAACAATGTCTCAGAAGCTTATGACACCTCTGAGAATTATCCTTCGTTGTATCCCAAACCTGTGAAATGCGGTCTTTGCACGACCTCCAATCACTAAGTCGTGCCTTGGCCATTAACACCAAGTCCTCCTCCTTTGTACCCCATCTTGGCAAGGAGTCTCATGCTAGTTCTTGTAATCAGTACCTCCACATTTCCAATAGAAATAATATCATATGAAGATGAAACTGAAGAACGAACAAGATCGTTGACCTCAACTATTGATTCTGAAACAGGTAATGAGGGATTCTCTAAGCCTTCGTTGAACTTCAACTTATCCAAGGCCTCTGTCATGAATTATAGTTGAAGCTGCAGTCTCTGCTTCTCCTCTTTCTCTACTTGTAGAAGCCTCCTTAATTTAGCATGCTCTGCTTGAAGACTCTGGTTGTTGCGCTTCAATTACTCCAGGGCCTCTTTCGTGGATTGCAACTGAAGCTGAAATCATTGCTTCTCCTCTTTCTCTTCTTTTAGAAACATCTTAAATTCAATGTTATCTGCTTGAAGGCTATGGTTGATCTCATCATTTGAATGGTAAGAAGATGATGAAGACGATGAATGTTCACTGGAAGGTGTGGATGGTGCATCATTCTTTACTCTTTCTTTCTCCCATTCCTCATAAGCTTCATACATTATTTCCACCATTTTGGAGATCCTGAGAAAGGCCTCATACATTTCTTTATCATCCTCCATTGTTGAATGTTCAATTGTTCACACTCGCAATTCACATCAGCGAGAAGATCGATTTGCTTCAAAACTTGATCTAGGATCTCTTCAACTATTAGGATTATCCACGATCTTTTACTTCTATGATGTAATTGTTATAATTGCATTTAAAGGAGCATAAAAGAACCACATGTGCATGCTTAAATAAGAGGAAACGTGACAACGATCAACAAATAATGAACACAAAACATTTAATAACGAAGTTCATCCAGTGTAGGCTACGTCTCCGGGCCCGGTGTCAAGATGGTGGAGGTTGCTTCATACTGGAAATGATGATGTTGTACATGGACTATTATTTTGTCATAACAAGGTCATATGCCCTAAACAAGATTGGCTTGTCTCTCCACGAGACGTTCTCCCTACAAGAATTCTCACTCAAAATGGGCTTCCTCTAACATGACAAACTAATATAATCTCACATAATGTGGTAATGAGTATCCCCTCAACATAGTTGCACGGGCATCTCAACAAAAATACATAGCATGAAAAGCTAATGAAATCTCACATAATGTGGCAATAATGATTCCTCAACATAGTATCAAACAAGGATCTAAAGAATAATACATCATCTTAGCAATAATAAAATAAACATAACATGATTGCTTCTTGTACCTTCACTTCAGAAGTTGGCTGAAAAATGAAAAGGCTCAACTGCAAAAACTAACTACACCACTGAATTTCTGGCATTGAGTAGTGTAAAATCAACTACCAATTCGTCTAATTCTGACACTTTCAAATTATGGGTCTTCGAGAATCTTTTAGATACCATAGATTCTCCAAATATTTTGCTCCATGTGCCGACTGGCAATCCACTCATCAAATGTAAAATATGATATCACCATTGTGATCCTTGCAGAATTATGAGACTTTTGAGTATAAAGTTAGCTGCATTCTGACTCTAACGAATTTCAGCCTCCAAGGGAATCTAAAGATTCCTCAAGATTCTCTAGATACTCTCTTTTATGGGGTACTTGCTCTTAGAGCCTAGATTTACCTTAGGCTGAAAAGGTAGGATCCAGGGCCAACATCAAACCACGCTCAGCCTAGTAGCTAGCCCTACCAGGTCAGGAGAGGGTTCTCTTTGGGTCAATCTTAGCGAATTATGATCACTAAGGGCTTGAGATCGACTGAAATAACAACTGATCTTAGGCTAGGTATAGGTAGAAAGGAGTTTTATTGAATAAAATGATGATTTTGTGGGCTCTAAAGGAAAGGAAGATTTTGGGTGTAGGGAAAGAGGCTCAGTCTTGCAGGGATCTCAATGGGGCAAGGTAGGAAATTGTATTTGGCACTCTAAATCAAGTGAGATTGATGGTTTAGATAGAGGAGGAGATAAAGAGGGCAAGAGAAGCCATGGATCCTCTCCAAATAGCTAAAAGCATCAATAAACTAAAGCAAACCTCAAGTAGAGCACTGCAATTTCAATGTATTCTACTTACACTCTTGTTTGATTTAGCTGAGAAGAAATAAGGGAGAAAATGATATACATAACACATGAATAAATTCACAAAGACATAAAAGAGCACTGTACCAAAACAAATTCCAAAGGGATCCCAAAGAGTACTGCAAACCGTGGTCTCAATTCCTTAGCCAAAATACTGATATGAATGTACAATGAAGCTCAAGGCTTTCTCAAGAGTCCAACCGTGCTAATGACTGAAAAAACACATAATATAGACAAAGCATAGCTCATCCTAGCCTCTAGGGGTCAAGCTGACATGTTTAGGAGCTGATCCAACTGATTCTAAACTAGGAACTAGAAATTAGGCCATGAAACTGCATGCCTCTATAAACTAGGGAACTGATTCATTCAGTTTCAAACAACTTTTTAACTGATGAATCTACCTTACCAAGTGAGAATTTGACATATTTACAACATGATCCATCAATGTACATGAAATTACATCACAATTTTGACATTAAGGAAGTGAAGAAGTCAAACTGGCCAAAACTGGGCGAAAAGCAGAGCAATACTTGGTCAAACTGGCAAAATTTCCTCTATGCGTCGCGCCTGATTCTCTATGCATAGCGCCTATTTGGACCAACTTTTGGAGGCCTTCCCGATGTCCAAATTCACTCCAACTATGCTTGTTGGAACGGTCTACCTGTCTACTTTCCAACCCAAGTGTAATTTTTCAATTTGGCCTCCATTTACTGCTCCAAAATTTAGTTATCCCAACACTGCTTCATGTGTGTCAAAATAGGGGTAGTAAGGTCATTGTTTGAGTGTTTTTGACCTTTTTGAGGGCTCAAAACCTACCCAAACTTATTGGCCATAGGTAGTAAAACATAATTTTCCATGCCAAATCCAAAAATGCTTAGTTTTTGTGATTTGGAGCCCCCTAGCAAAAGCGAGCACCACGTGGTGTGTCGCATAGGGCAGAATTCCCTGTTTTTGTGCCAAAAAATTCCAAAATGCAAAAAGTGCTCCAAATTTTGTGAAATTTGGGCTGAGTCTTCTCTATCAAGAGCTATGTTGGGCCAAGGAATCCTCAGCCAATATCTGAAGTCGATCATGCTCCTTTTGCCTCTTTGATGCCTTCTTCAATTTTGCCTTTAAGCTCCTGATTCTCGCCTTGCAAACTTTATTCCTCACCATGTAATGAAATGCCATGTGTCTCAACAAGTTTTTATCCTTTTTGGCCTTCTCCAATGATCTCTCTAAGTGGGCAGCTTGGCGATTCTCCCGAATGTTTTGTAACTCCATGATTGCTTGCTGATCTTCAAGCTGCTTATTTCTCTGCTCCAAGTATCTTATAATCCACTTAGCCCTCTCCAAGTTGAGGGACAAGGCCTTGATGTATGCCTGCTGCTCTTGGATGGTTTCTTAATGAGAAGTAGGTGAGTTGTGATGTCTTTTAACTTTTGCCACCAAGGGAAAGAGTGATATATGGAACTGTGGAGGGTGGAAACAATGAGGGATTTAGGGACTATTGGGGTAGGGTTTAGTTAAGGGAACAGGGAATTAGAGAGTACTTTGGGAGCTTTGGTATAGGACTAGGGTTTGGGAATAGTGGGATTAGGTATTAGGGTTTTTAGTTTTAGGGATAAGGGGATAGGCGAGTGTGAATGAAAGGGGAGAGGGAAAGTAATATGAGTGAATTGTAGTGAGAGAAAAATGAAAATGGGGATACAATGGAAAAACTGCAATTTTGTAAACCCTAGGCAATTTTCTCAACACAACTTTGCAAGGAACTAGGGTTTTGTTTTTAACCTATTGAAACAGCATAAAAACTGATGGAAACTCATACATTGGAAATATGGAGGTGTTAAATTACTTTTGGAATGAATAATTTACAATTTGGAGGAAGATTTGAATGAATTTCAGGCTTTTTAGCCCAATGCGCCGCGCCAGTTCATTTTTACATTGCAGAGAGCTGCCCAATGGGCCACGCCATCTCAATGCGTAGTGCCTTTTTGCAGGAGACTTTTGGAGGCCTTCCCGGTGTCCAAATTGGGTGAAAGATCTAGTTGGAAAGGTTATTGAGTCTACTTTCCAACCCAATTGGAAATTTTCAATTTGGAATTCATTTGACCTGTCAAAAATCAAATCTCCCAAGACTGGTCAAAATGTGACAAATGAGGCTGCCTAAAGGAAGAGTTCTATTGCATTCAACTTTTGAAGGTCTTCATCAAATCCAAATTGAGCTCATGATAGCTCATTGGAAATCTATTTCTATCTAGTTTTCATTTGAATCATCACTCAAGTAATTTGGACAACCACGCTAGGAGAAAACTAGATTTTCCCAAGGTCACTTCAGAGGTGCATCAATTCTCCTGAGGCAACTGTATTGTTGACATTTCTCTAAAACCATGACACCTATGTAAAAAGTGAAGGAGGTTTTTCTTCCTTGGCCTATTTGGAAAAAAAAATCTCTCAATTTTCCCAAATTCATCTTTTATTGCTTAGAAACATCATTGGAGTAAAACCTATCCCAATGTGTGGAACAGGGGATTTGTCGAAATGAAGTGAACTGAAGGGGATAAAGGGCTTCTAAATTCTTGAGAAACTTTTGGGAAGTAGGGAGGGATGTTAGGAAGTAGGAGAAATTGTAATTTCAAATATTTAGTGAGGGGAAGGGGTCCAAAAAGGCTAAACACAAGCCTATCCTAGAAAATTATCAAGTTGTGGCAAGAAACTAGGGTTTGTGCAAAAATGAGGAATTCGAGGGATCTCAGTGATGGGAAGTGTTTAATAAGGTATTTTAAGGATAGGGGAAGATGTATGAACATCTGATACAAGTTTTTCTAATGATTTGACCATCCAAGAAAAAATACCTTCTAAACCCTAGGAGAGGGAAATGAACCTTACCTAGGCGCAACTGAAGCATGAACAAGGTATAAAATGACCCACTCGAATTTGAAATAATGATGAAAACCCTCTGAATGATGGTACACTCAGCTGAATGGTGACATGGACCGAAATTTGGACAAATTTGAAAGGAGTGAAAGCAAACCTTAGACCTAATACCTAGTGACCAAATTTTGCTTGAAGACTCACTGAAATGACAAAATTTGACCTTGACACCTTAAAATAACTTTGTAAGAGCATGTTTGATCACTGGAGGAAGGCTGTAAAGACTAACACTAACACCTGAAAATCTGTTGCTCAAATGGTGAGTCCAACTTCACCATCACATTCCCTATGAAAATCTGAGAAAAATGACTGTAAACTTGATATCCTTCTGGCAAAATGAATTTTTACCTCCCAAGGAATCTAAAAGATTCCTCACAAGCATCAGGGAATATTCTTCTTCTCGAAAAGCATACCATCATAGTTTTGTGATGCAACAAAACTGCATCTTTAGATAATTCATGTGTGGACCTATGGATTATGGGCCCACGTATACATCGGAAGCATTTCAATTAGCTAAATCTCCACTGTCGATCTATCCCGTCTGATCCAACGGCTATCGCATCACCCGCTCGTCAACTAGCTTGGACGATCTCCACCATTGATGTGACCCGTCCAATCAAACAGTTTCCGTGCAATCTTGCGTGAAATCTTTCACGACCGATATCAGTCGAGAGCACACGAGAAAAGTAGTTTTCCCGTGTTATGTGTCGACCGCTAAGGTTAATCGCGGGAATTTTAGAAATACCATTTACCAAGTTTTGTCCACACGAGATACCATTTCCCACCTTCCGAATACTACCCACGTGCTCAATATGGAACTTAAAGAAACTTGGCTTAATAAAGGGTTACCACTTAATCTTGATTTAACCCTCCAATGCTAATCGACTGTGATTATCAATAAGAACACATAAACAAAAATTAATACCCGATTAGGGTCCAAAACGCAGATACACAGTCATAAGTGAATTTCTGCACCAGAACAGTGCATTCACACCACAATTCAATCAATTATTCAACAAACTAGAAATTATAGAAAAATTATTACATATGCCCCATGGAGTGGCGGCCTCTACCAGGTCTTACATTGATACTGGGCCTCCTCTACTACGCACTCACACTTACAGTTAAATAGAGTAATACAATACAAATCGGATCAAGTGAGATCCGATCAATCCCTATATTCACTCACATCCCTCAATATCTGCATTAAATAACAAATTCCAAACAAACTCAATTAGATTTGGAGGAAATCTCGTCCTCATGCCACACATTCTCCTTTGGAAGGTTCCAAAATTCGATTTTGACTTGGGTCATTGATGCTCCTGCATCATTTTGTCACTTTTCTCTAGTGTCAAGGTTCCACCCGTGGCATGGTTCCACCACTCATAAACTCGCTCAGCTACTCCATTGGAACTCTACTTCTCCATCCGCCCCCATGCAAATCATTATTCCTGGCTTAAGTACAAGATGTTGGGTGGAAATTACAAAGGCACCCCTTTTGGCATGTTGGCTAAGGCGGAGCATTTGATGTAGGGAGGTCGAGGGTTCAAATCTTGCTGACCCCTAACCTTAGGATATAGTTTTAATAAACATTAATTTTGATTTTTGAGCATTAACCATTTGGGTTGATGTTTCCACCGTCAGTTATAACCATACGTAATATATAGTAAACCCAATATAACCATACATAATATATGGTAAATCTAATGTATGCCTCATAAAATAAATTGAAGTGCATGCATCCCAATGGTCATGTGCCAAATTTAATTGGCCAACTAGGTGCTGCCATGTGGTGGCCTTGGATATGTCACTTAATTGTTAGTTCAACCATTAACTAGTTGCCATGTCTCGAGTCATGAATGTGCCACTTATACGCTGATTGGGTGTTGCATGTCTTATTCTGGCAGTACCACATCACCTACCCACTGCACTTGATGGCTGGGTTGTACAGTGGTGCCACGTCACCATGCTAATGTCATTAGTTGACTTTTGACTTTTTGCTAAGTTTGACCAAAACTTTGACTACAAATATCTGGAGCATACGAAATCGGTTTTGAGTGCCACTCACACCATTGGAATCAGGGTGACGAGAACTATGAACTAGTCCTATTTTGGTAGCAATATAACCACTTTGTTTTTTGAGCTATTCTAAGCCCTCTTTGACCTCTGAGTGTGTTTGAAGCCACCTAGATCACATCTCTACACAATTTTTCTGAGGGAAGACAAGATAGGGCAGCAAAAGGACCAGAGGGGACAATTCTGTGCATTTTTTGGGAGCAGTGAGTCCCGACTGAGGGAAGACACTGGGAGGACATCTCTGCACAGTTTCAGGAGGTAAAGTAGGCTTAGGTATCTGCGCATTGTGGGGTTCCAACAGGCAGGGGGGAGTCTTGATGATTGATATCCTGAAGTGCGCAGTTTAGGTTGGGCTCTAAGGAAGTTTCTGCACAATTCTAGGGAGGAAGACAGGTTTCTCACTTATGGGATTGCACAATGCAACTTCCCTAGAGGACAACCTCAAGCACTATGCAGTTCTTAGCAACAAAGCAACATCACTGAGAGATGAGACTGCACAGTGCAGCCTAGTTGGGGTCTGGTGAGAGGGGGGTTGTGTAGTTGGAAGGACTCGACATTGTGATCACACACTTAGTGTACTTCAACAACATGACAACATTGACCACCGAGACAACAAGACAAAGCATTGCCCTATGTGAGACTATCTAGAGCTAAAAGAGATAAGTGAAACACTCAAGATAGACCTTCAAACGACCATGATGACACTTGCATGATAGTGATTACAACTTTGTGTATGAGTGTGACCGATGTTTGCATAGCTAGGACAACTTAAACACACAAAGACAAACCTTTGAAATCACCATAATAAAACTGCAAGCATGATAAAGCAATCAACATGCCAAAAGACGACAGTTGGTCAAATAGGAAAAAGGGTAAAAAAGACTCTACAGGAGCTCATAGGATGAGATTGAGTGTTTGAAACCATCAAATAAAAATCAAGGAAGGATCTAAAAATTGAGTGCAAGCCAAAATATTGGAGGGTGTTGCAACTGCTACAACACTTGGCGACGCACTGATTGAATACCAACTTCTTTGTTTTGGTTCATTTTTAGTGTAGGGCCTTGGTCCTTCAGGGAGTATTGATTCGTCATGTAGATTACTTTGGCTTCCCCACTTACCCCATGTACAAACATGGTTCACCTTGTACCTTCTCAGTTAAATACAACATAAGATTCAACCAAATCACAAAGCTTCGAATCGGGAAGGGTAGTTTGGCTCGCGAGCTTACGATTTTTAGAGTATAGTTTTTCATCTCTAGTGTTGCTCTTCTGCTAGTAGGCCTAGACATTACCTCGGCGGAGTCACATAGGAACACAAGAATTGATCCATTGCCATCAAGCCTAGACAGTACCCCGGCAGGAGTTACCTGCTTTGCCTCTCTGCGCAGGAAGCCTTTCTCTTCTTTTACCTTTGCTATTTTTTAAAGAGAATTGTGCATAGGCACTTATTTATTTTTTGGGCAGAAGAGGGATCCCGACTTTTTGAGAGCAGGAGAGGTTGTTCCTTCAAAGAGGCATGTAAATAACTCTTGTTACACAGTATTTTGTCATCGTCCCTATTATCCCTTCTCCCGTACATTGGAGGACCTATTCCGGGACCTGTGAGAAGTGACATAACTTGAAAACACGAGCTTTGTATCCCTTAAAGTATGTACTCCATGTGCCTTGAAGACACCTTCTGCAAAATACCCAAAAATATAGCCCTTTCTCCATTGGCGCTATTCCACAATGTATTACTCGTGCCAATGGGGTAAATCCTCCAAAGAGGGCACGCCAGTTGGTGCTCTGTCTCAGAGTCGCACTAGCGCCAACCCAGTCGGGTAAATTTTTTAACAATCAAACTTTCAAAGGTTCCTTCCACCTTATCCATGAACTAATTTCAGTTTGAGTTGGTTCAGTTGGGCTTCGTATCTCCCAAGGAGGAAAGTAGTTCTCCACCTCTCATGGAAGCTTCCTAATGATAAGGACAATCCCATGAATCAAGTGGATGGTCTTATCTACTCCTCCTACCTCTATATAAGCTTGTTCTTTTCCCTTTGACAAGCTAGTTAGTAATTTTACTTTTCAAGCTCCCAAATCTAAGTCCCAAAGTCTGAGAATTGCTAAGCTCATGTTACAAGAAGCCTTGTTCATCCCCATAAGGCTATATCTTTAAGGAAGAGATCCATGTCCAAGTAATCAAGGAGAGAGAGGCTTGTTCCCATCCCCTACAAGCTTTGCAAGGCATGTGTTGCTGATCACCCAGCCAAAGGAGGATTTGACGTCAGAACTTGGTTGTATTCTCTTTTGTTTATCAATAATAATAGACGACTATCATCATGGTTCCACTCATGTGCCTTTATTATGATGTTTGAGTTGTATCCTTTCTGACTGATACATAGTTGCATTTCTTGGATTTTATGCTTGTATTTGTCTTGTTCTTTGCATGTGCCAGTGTCTGTTCACGAGGATCGTGAGGATTGTGACCAACTGAAGCGAAAGAATGGAAGCGACGACTCTTCTACGAATATAAGAGTTGGATTCAAGGTAGGCTCTCATCATCGGCCTTTATTTTCAATTAGGAAACTGCGTGTTAGCGTTGTTTGATTGTTGCTAGACCCCATTTAGGCTAGTGGTATCGCCTCTGTCCGTAGAGGGGATTTACCTGTACAACAATGGTTTCTTGTGAGGTGTAGTTGCTAATCCCAATTTCTTTACAATTGCTTCAGAAATCAAGTTTACTTGTGAACCACTATCAAAAAAAGTATCAACCTTTTGATGTTTGGAAATAACTTGAATATGGAAAAGCTCATGTCTTTTTCTCTCATGTTTTTCATCAACAATAGTTTGAGGAGAATTACTATTAGATGCTTCAGAATTCTTACCTTTTATACATGTGGCCATAATGATTGTTTCATCTCCCGAGTCTTACCGCAATTCTTTCTGAATAGCTACAACAGTCTTCTTCTTCTTTCCCTTGGACTTCTTAGGTCTCAGCTCTGGATGTAGAATCCAACAGTGCTCATCATCATGCCTATCCTTTTTACAGTGAGTGCATGAAGCTTTTTTTTTTTTTTTCTGTGCAATGTTAGCCTTCCTTGCTTTCCGCTTCTGCTTTCTTTTCTCCTTGCTCTTGCTTGTAGTGGGTTGGGATGGTCCCCCAACTTCTGGATTTACATTCTTTCTTCTAGCTTCTAGATGAGTAACTTGTATAGATACCTCATCTATACTAGTGGGATTAAACATGAGGATGGTATGCCTCATGTAGCTGTGTAGACCACTAATGTATTTCAAAAGAGTCTCTGGTGAGTCTAATGAGATCCCTAGAATCAATGCTCTCTTTCTAAATTCTTGAGTGTACCCTTGCACATTTTGCCAACTCATCATGGCTTGTTGCATGTAGGCGAATCAATAGAAATGCTTCTTGATTGCAGAAACAAAGTCACTCTAGATAGAGATAGTCTTACGATGTCTTTTCATGTTAGCTTGGGTTCTACCTTCCCATCAAACCAAGGCAGTGCCTCCTAGGTGTAGGCTTGCCAGTTGAATTTTTCTCTTGTCTGAGCCGATGTTTTGCACTCTGCAATACACATCAATTTGTCTAATCCAATTGTCCAAATTTTCAGCATTTAGCTCTCCATCATATTTAGGCAAATCAAATTTAACATCTAGCTTAATCAAAGATGCTTTCTTATTATGCACAGGGATATTAGGAGGTGTGAGAAAGCTTTCCTCTTTCCCTTTTCCTTTTGAGTGGTCATGGGAATGAGACTCATCTTCTTCTTTATCTTGTTTATAACCTGATGAATCTTCATCCTTATGCTTTCTAAAGTCTGTATACATTTCTTTTACCATAGACTTTATAGCTAGGAAACTCTCTATGAGTTGAGGGTCTGGCCCCATAGAACCTTCCTCTGACATTGTCTTCTGAGGATAGACTCTCCCAATTTCAGGATTAGTTTCGACCAACTCTCGTTCTCCTAATTTGAGCTTTGATCTAGTGAGCATTCAACAGCTAAACCAACACAAGCTTGTCTAACCTTACAGCCTAGAGCTCTGATACCACTTGATCTGATAATCACCCTATGGGTGACCTCAGTTCAAGATTGATTAAATGAAGGTATTACAAACTCATGTGTTGGTGTGTGTGTCTATGTTATTTAAGCAACGGATTGATCAGATTGCGAATACACAGATACTTGGAAGGGAAAACAACAGAGAAACACAGTAAGAAAATACAAGAACACAAGAATTTAATAAGGAGTTCACCCTATCCTCCAATGCTACATCTCCGGTCCAGCTCTCAGTGCTGGCCTTATTTTATTGTGTCTTGAAGCATATAATTACAATGAAGGAGCTCAATATGAGTCTCCTAAAACATATTGGCTTGGCAGGGTGGTTCTTGGATTCCCCAAGCCACTGGAGTACACAAACTCTTTTCCTTGCCAGCTCTTTGACCTCTCTACTATGACAGATCCTCTCATGGATGGCTTGAATCTCTCAAGCTCTCTGGTGCTCAACACTGTCCTTGGTCAATTCTGCCCTCTGCCTTCTTTCTGCTTTTTTCTTCACTGGTTCTTCTCTTCTTTGTCTTCTGTCTTCGGTGTTCCGTCTCTTAGTTCCCAACTCTCCCTGTCTCTGTGTCCTTTCTACTCTCTGTTCATGGATTAAAACCATTCGAGCTCATGGTGGTTCGTTTCCTTTTCTCCCTCCATCGATTCGCCTGCTTCCAGTTGTGCTTGGAGTTCCTTGTTCTTGCGTCATCATCAGACTCACAGGGACGACCACTTGTCCTCTTGCAAACTGTGCCAGCTTGCCTTGTCGGTTTGTTTCTTTAGTTACGTTATGGAATGAGTCATTTGCCACCGTAGCAGTCAATTCAGACTTCAAATTCTTCTAAATCGCGGCTTATTCCCTCATCAATTCCATCTTCTCCATCAGGCACGATCTTAACCATTAGATCTGGAGCCCCCAGATTCGACGCCATTCGCTTGTCCCATGACTAGCTTGACCGTTAGCACGTGAGGAGCGGAGGTTTTCTCTCTCCTCCACTTGCCATGCATCAGGCGTTAAGTGGAATCGCTCCTTTTCCTTCAAAACTGCTTACCTCCCATGGACGCCCTCGATCAATACCGCCGGTTTTGGAGCGGGTCTCGCCTTTAGCGCTTAGCCTTTTATCCCACAGTTTTCCAGGCTCTCATGCGGCCGAGCACTTGGGGCTTCTACAATTTGAGGTTTTTTGCCCAACGATGCTTATCGCGCATCAAAAACTGCCTCTGTTTCCCAATCTAGGTCTCCCAGGGGCTAATTTTTCCTCTCGCGCAGTCTCCATGGCCCTTGGTCAACGCACTTTGATCGAGGTCCTCGCCGTTCCACGCTGGCTGCCATTGCCACTGGTTTAGAGGTGTTCTTAATCGTTGTTTTAAATCATTTGAAGTTTGTCATGACCTAGTACAACCATGGCTCTGTTAATTATTCTTTATGGATCCAATTCGGATCACTGAAAGTTAGGGAGATCATGGGTTCAACTCTCTTGATCCCTTAAATGTTAAGCTCTATAATTAGGGTAAAATTTTTACATTGTTTACCATCCATAATCATGTGTCAGTACTCAAATATTTTTTTCATTAGTGTTTCCTTGAGAGACACAAACACATAAAATATTTTTTTGTTTTTTTTTGTTTTACTAAGAGCTTTATAGAATAGCTATAAAAAGACCATACACCTATAATTTATATGTGATCAGAGAAAGAGCATATCACAAATGTGATATTATATGATCAATATTGACTCTCCATTCTACAAGGAATTTATTAAATTTTCAAGTTGATGATGATTTGATTTTAGTGTTTTTTCTTTGGCAAGCTAATTTTATATTATCCAAAGAAGTTACATCCTTCCCATAGACATACCTACTAGTGGATTTCCTAGAATTGAGATGCATAGTGGATGAACATCGGGTGCAAGTGACCCTGACTAAGACTCAAGTAATTTAGGATTGGCCAACGCCAACGACTCTAATTGAGTTTTGTAGATTATTGGGCCTTGGTGACTTATACTGAAGGTCCATAATGGAGCTCTATCATAACACATATCCCTTAATTCAACTGAACAAGGGTGTAGCTAAAGAAAATGCTTCCAGGTTTAAGTCATAATAAAAATCATTTGAACATCTGAAACACCACCTTTTCTCTACATGAGTCCTCACCCAGCTAGACTTGTAATAGCCATTTGATATTAAGATAGATGCATTCGACTATGTTACTAGTGTAGTCCTTAGTTAACAAGGACATTGAGTGGACTATCAAGGTGAAACACTCTTTGATATTGTCTAGAAATACCCCACCTATGAAAAGGATATTTACTCCTTCGTGTATACATGCAGGCACTCGAAGCATTATATTGTAGGGAATGAGACTCTCATCAGAGCCAATGATATGCCTTTGAAATTCATACATACATAAGGAAAGTTATATAGTGAATACAATATAAAGTTATCTACATACCTACATCAGTTCCACTTGAACATCAAATGCAAAAGGAGTAGCACCAATCATGTTGCAAACTACCTAAATCTTCCATCGAGTATGGTGCTAACCATAGTTCTTAGCTCTTTTGTGAATGATAACTATAGGTGTTCATAATTAGATAATAGTGACTGTAATTTGGTGGTGACATACTAGATGTTGATGATAGGAAAACATGTTACATAATTCCATGTTTTGGGTGCACTCTTGTGACAGCTAGGCAACCTTTGTGTTCCTTCAAGTAAGCATGTAATCTGAATTCGGATGCATATTACAATTGGGTAGTAGGTAAATTTGGTGTGAAGAAAACAATAACAATATTCTAGAAGTATTTCTAGTAGCCAAATCTTTGACAAGATGTCCACTAGTATATCATACTGTGCACTACTTGTGTCCTTGCTAAACCAACCACTAAATGTGTCGTTGCTAAACCAACCATCAATAAGCATGGTTGTAGAATCTTCTGCCTATCAAATGAAAGCCTTGCAAGTTAGTCTCCATGGATTGCATGTCAAGTTTTACCTCCACCATGCATGCCAATGATTGTATGTTTCTAGTTATTGATCGGGCCTCTAAGATGGCCATTTTAGCACCATGCAAGAAAAATATCATAGCTGAAGTCATTGATCAAATCTTCTTTGTGTGTTTTTGGGTTCCTTTTAGGCTAGCTTGGACCATTATTTTTGATAGGGATAATAGGCTTCTCATTACATTCTTATATAGATTATAGTCTCTGATGGATACCAATTTTACCAAATTGACCACCTTTCATCTCGAAATAAATGGACAAACAAAGGTACATAATAATATGATTGTGCATATCTTGTGCATGTACAACTCCAATCATCTATTTATGTGGAAAAAAATCCTTATGTATCTTCAACATAGCTATTACAAATCTATCGATAGCTCTATTTGATGTAGTCCTTTTTGGGTTTGCTTGGGGTTCCAACAATTAGCCCCAATTTATGTATATATTCCCATTACATCTTTATTGATAGAGTCCTCCCATGCTTAGACAAAGGTAGATAGAGTATCCAAATTTGTTGAATGAATATAAGACCTCCAACAACAGGTTCATAATATGATGCAAAAATCTAATCCCAAGTATAAGTTATGACATGACTAGCTCATGGGTCCATCCAAGTTTTAGGTTCGTGATAAGGTATGGTTTTATCTACAAAAATAAAACCTCATGCCCCCATAGTAATCTCAGACCACTATAATATTCTATTTACACAATCACAAAGGCTATGGGTGAAAATTATTTTGAGATGAGTATTCCCCTTTTCCTTGGCTTGCACCCAATATATAATATGCATCTATTTTGATCATATTTTCCACCTTTGTCTGATACATTGAAGGAATTCGATTAATTGGCCCCTACAAAACTCAGTCTCAATTACATTCAATATACTACTATGGATCATATCACATACAACAATATAAATGGCATTCACTAGTAGCACATACAACTCTATCAAGTTGTTAAAGTAGGGCATGTTATTCACCAAGTAAAGTTGCTCACCCAAAGCTAAATTCAACAAAAATTCCCCATCTAATAAGGAAAATTGATGCAATGGGTATTATTACTTTCAAATGGGGGAGGACTAATCTGATTGGATATCAATGGCCACCGACGTCTTCGACTAAATCAATAGTTTTCTATCTTCTTTGAATTTTTTCTATGGTTTTTTGTGTCCCAAGCTTCTAGGGTTGTTTTGAGACCCTATATGATTTTTTTGGAAATTTGAGGGGTATGAGTTTCCATCCATGCGTTAGACCTGGAAATAATTTGTAATCCTCATTCAATTCTTTTCAACAAGTTATTTTGTCCCCCAAATCGATATTATATGCAAAATTTGTGCCCTCGAGGAATTTGATGTACTAACTAACCTCCTCCGGGCCCAAAAACTGTTTTGATGCTTAATATTCTAAGGTTATGTTTTTGTACCTCTATGGTTTCTTCTTTATATTAAAATGTTATTCCTTTGGCTTCCTATAATATGTTTTCAAATGTGTTAATGGGCTTCTCTCTCTCTTTAGAGATAATTACCACCATTTTAGCTATTTTACATTCTATAGAATTATGTTATTTTATTTATTGATAAAAGTTATATTTTCACCATCATATTGTGCTCTCTTTTATATTTACCTATGTGTGTTTTTCATTTCCTTTGATTCCTATTATTTCATTTCCTATACAACTTAACTCACCAAGCGTAAGGAAAATGCTAAGTAGATCAGGAGCAAGTGTAGCTAAGATATGTTATTACATGTTATTGATAGGTCCAAAATAATTATTATAGATTGTCTCATAGATTAATTAATAGAGTGTAAACCCTCTTGGTTTGTATCAGATGTTTAAAAATAATCCTTCCCTCAAGAAATCCAAACTATTTTAGGAACTCAAGATTAGAGGTTTAAATCTCAAAGCAATGACCTTTTCCATGGTATGTACTTTTGATGGTCTAGTTCCTAAATGACCCTATATTTGTCATCCCCTAGAATATATAAATAGTCCAAGAAAAAATTATCTAGAAAACTATGCCCAAGCTTTCATCTTTTTTAAAATAATGAAGAACATTCAATACATCTTCCTTTTCTAACTCATTAAATATATTTTCATTGTCCCCTTTTTCTAGGATCCTAAGAAAAGGTGCAAGGATATTAAATATCTATCCATTGTTGGCCTTATTGTATTTTTTTAGTATTCTAAAAAATTTAGGTAACCCATGATTGGCTTAGGCATTGAACACTTTTTTCATCGCTTTACAATCCAACTACCATATAGAATTATAGCTTTCATTGTGCCTATACAAACCATGAAAATATTTTGTGTTTAAATCTCCTAATGCAAGCCAAGTGTCCCAACTCTTGAGGCACCATTTGCTTTCTCTTTTTGGAAAAAGTGTATATTTCCTAGCTACTTGACTTGCTTCAATCTATCCTCATCAAAATTCCACTCTGGGTACTTCCTAAATAACCATTCAAGATGAAATTGTACTTCGTTTGTTTGTACATATTGTGCCTTATATCTTTCTGTAGACCAACTTACCACCTTTTCTGTGACCATAATTAAAGATTTATAAATTGTAAACCACTTGAGAAACCCAAATTATTGTTAAAAGATCACCAGGTTGATTAAACAAGCTGTTGAAAGTTATCCTCTTCGAACTAGCTAGGGTTATATTTAAATGGAGTGCCTAGGTTCATGTCACCATGCTCAAGATATAAATATTGGATATTAGTCTAAGAATAAAAATAAAACAATCCAAGATCTATACTTACCAATATTTTCCAATAAGTTGTGATGAATGAAAATATATCTAGTCTTTTTGACACAACTTCTCCAACCTCATTATTAGACTAGGTGGCCTTCTATTGACAAGTCTTAATTTCAACCCAACCAACCATCTAAAAAAGGTTCTCAATTTCAACCCAACCAACCATCCCAAAAAGGTTCATAAAATAGTTAGTGAGCATGTTATACTGAGAAAAAAATCTCACTCATGCTAAGTTTAAGGTTTAGATCTCCACCCACAATTAGGTTTTCACAATCCACTAGGACAAAATCAACCAATCCCAATAATCACGCATATCATCATATGAACTACATATGTTGAACAAAGTTAGGGAAATTCTAATAAAACACAGACTTGGTATAATAACGAAAAAAATTTAAAAATATGAAATTTTTATCCTTGCCATTAATGAGACCCCTAAAATACCACGAGACTCAAGGTCACAAAAATACCATTCTAAAAAACATCTTTTTCAAATTAAAAATAAGATTACCCTCTTTAACCATTGTTTTTTAATAAAAATGACTTTTGATTTTTTAAATTAATGTTCAAGGGAAAATTTCAGAGCCTAGGCGCCTAAACCTCATATTTTTAAAATCATTATTTTCTTTAAAGAGTCCCACCTAAGTTTTTTCTACTTTATTTACCCTCGGGGAAGAGTGACCATTATCATCCTTGGTTCACTTATCAAATTTGCTTTTGTGGTACTTGTTTAAGAGTGAACTTATCTCCAACCTTACACCTCCCTTGTTCTCTTGGGACATCCATAAAATTCAGTCGGGATGAAATTCAGGTAATGTCCCTCTCCCCTCGAAATGGTTATCATATTTATAACCAACATGAATTTATCATTTAGCACTTTTGTCCCGTTTTAATATATTAAGGACTCTCCTTCTCTCATTTGGAATCCATATGGTTTCATTATTACAATCAACTAATTTAATGTGATTGATTTTGATATCTTTTTCTCAAATGCATAGATTTGTGGATGCAGTTCATCCGTGTTTAGGTTTTTCTTATTAGTGTTACTCTTAGGTTTCTTAATTCCATTACATAAATGGTTGAAAGGTGGATTTTCTTCTTTTTTAAAGCATATTGTCGTTTTATTTTAAAATAAATTACATTACTTCATTTTATATTAGATGAATGGAGAGTTTTTTTAAAGTCATATTTATTTTTAACATTAATTTATATTTTATTTAATTACGTAATTATGATTAGAAATAGGATTTAACGTTGAAATATTTTAGAATTTTTTTATATTATATAAATAAAATTAGATCATAAATGGGTTTACTCTTTTTTCCCTTTTAATTAAATTGGTTAACTTAAAAATATTTATATGAAATGATTATTAAGTATAGTATTGGCTCTGGTAATGTAGCAAATTGTTTTTGCAGGTAAGATCTGTATAGATAGTGAGAATAATCCTATGATTAAATTTTTTTACTTATAGGGTTTAACTCTTAAATTATTTGTATAATTAATTATAGTAATAGATAATTTAAAATAAATTTATAATTATAATTAGGGCTCTTTTTGGAATAGACTTTCTAGAATTTTAGTTTAATTATTAATAATCGTTAGTGGATATTATGAATTCAACCTCCACAAAATATTCTAGAACAATCTTAATAGTTGTTGTATATCAAAAGTTGAGATTTATGTCCAAAGTAGTTTACCCTTTGAATTAAATTGATTAATTTAAAAAATGTCATATAAATAAGTGTGATATGAAAAGAGTTATAATTTTTTGGACATATGGTATTCATAAACCATCACATTTAACAAAACCTATTTACCATTTAATAATCTTGATGATAAAGTGAAGATGCATCTCCATGGTTAAGAATATTGTTATTTATTTTTTAAAAGTATCTATTTTTAACTCATATTTACATTCTTTTTATAATCCATAATTTTAAAAATATTTTAAAATAAGTTTATAATTTAGTTAGATTATGATATCTTTGATTCTTATATTATGCAGTAGCTGATTAAAGAAGTCATGTAGAAGTAATGCAATGTCTACCAAACAAATGTAGAATATGCAGAATTTTTACATCCGTAGACGTCTATTTTGGAATAGTTCTAGAATTTTAGTTTATTATCAATAAGTATTAGGTGGATGGTAGGGATTTAAGCTCCACAAAATATTTTTGACTATTTTCAAGAATAGTCATAAATCAAAGGATGAAATTTATCTCAAAAGTAGTTACACTATTTTTCCCATTCTAGTTAAATTAATTAATTAAAAGAATGTCATGTGAAAAAGAGTTATATATATTTCTGTATATCATATTAATAAGCCATAATATTGGTCCATGGTAAAGTGGGCGTGAATCTCCATGGTTAAAAATATTGTTATAATATTTTTTTAAATGTAACACATTTAACACACCTTTTAATTATGGAAATTCATCTCCACTTTATCATAGAAATTCTTGCTCTATAAATATACTTTAGTTATAATACCATTAGTCAAAATCAATAGACCAAAACACCACATAACCATTAGACCACAGTCAAAACTAAAAATCTAACCTATTTCATTTCCATGATTTGATTTACTTAATTTATCTAATTTCCAAATTTAATTAATTTATTTTGCATGCAGTCATACCATCAACTTATTTCCATGATTTGGTTTACTTAATTTATCTAATTTCCAAATTTGATTAATTTATTTTGCATGCAGTCATACCATCAACTTAACCTCCAGTGGAGGTATTGAAACTTTGTACGACCTCTCCATTTTGTGTTTTACAAACATCTGTAATAGTAAATTCAATATCTCTGTCTCCGACGTCCTTATACTGGTTAGCAATGAGACAAAATAGATAATTGAAATTCTATACTGTTTACCATTCAATTTAATACTGTTACGTACCCCTTAATATGATCAGTCAAAAAAGTTAACATGATGAGGTGGCAAACTAAAGAAAAGTTGTCCTACAGTATTGCCGTGATTGAATTATTTGTGTTGCCGTGATTTTTGACGAAACAATGATGAAATACTTTCAAAACCAGAAAAAGCTTCAAGGAAAGGTCAAATTCCACGCCTGCCCTATGACGATGATATGGAGGATATGATTTGACTATCATGTGGGAATTTAATTTACGTAACATGTACGAGTGAATAATGAGGTCACGCTTATTTGGGCAACATGCAAGTAAAAGTGATATATTTCCATACCAAATCTAAACCGGGTTGAGTTTCAAAGGAGTTGGTATCAGACACTTACAATTGTCCGAAAAATTAAAATTCAAAGAGTTGATAAATTACAAATGTTATATCATTTTTAAATTTAAAGACTTGATAATTAAATATATTAATTCATAGTTCTAAATGGAAAAATGCATTATTTCATTCCATTTAGTAAGGTGTTCTTGTAGTAAATATTATATATCACGTAAAATTTGTATCAATCCCAATACATTTAATAATATTATTCTACTTAACTGCGACACATGTTATAATATGAGTAAAGGGAAAAAAAGACAGTTTACATAAATAAAAAATTTAATGAAATTCATAATGTCAATGAAGCTAGATTTGTTATATTTTCTTGTTAATTAAATTATTACTGAAAATTTTGATGGATTCCAATTTAATACTTGATCATATGGTGTGGAAAATCATGACCTTTTCGATTAAAATCAAGCCGTTCTTTCTCTCCCTCTTGTGTGCCCCACTAAACGAGGGATGCAAATAAATTACTAATCTCGATTAAATAAATTATAAACAACCTACTTTTTGGCGCATATTCCCTAGGGATTAAGAAAAGGTAACGGAGAAGTATCTTTCTTTGTTCGACTTCATTAAATTAGAGTTGAAGTATTTTTCTTTGTTCGAGTTCATTAAATTAGAGTTTTTTTATTCATGGGGAGTTTAAACTCCCATTATCGTTGATAGCAACTTTTCTCTCTTTTATTATGACTCCTAATCTCAATCCTTCATTTTTTACCGCCTCTCAGCTTGGAAGTTGAAGACTTTACATGCCACGTGAAATGTACATTGGGTAAAGTGTTTTTATATTTTTATGTTTGGTTGTGGTCTTATTGTAAGTTTTTTTCAGTAGAAAAAACAAAATATTTACATATCGAGAACTATATTTTAGAAATTCAGAAGAGACTTTCGAAATAAATTCGAGAACGGATGGCCATCCTAATCGACCATGTCTTCTAGTTTTATCAGTTCAAAATACAATACATTTCTCTACAGTATTCAACAAGCACCCGTTATATATCATTTATCAATAAAAGACACAAGGAAACCTGTATCAGCAACAGCATATTCCAATCAGGGAAATAAAAACATAAAGAAAATAGTCGCAACAATTATGAGGAAGAGGATTGTATGTAATGCCCCTCAGTTCCAACAGTCTGCCAACAGAATAAAGTAGATCTAACTTGACTAATCACTTGACCATTAGAAGCTCTGATACACAAGACCAGACCAAATTGTTAGAGGTCCCTCAAAGGCATACATTAGGATCCATATCAAAGAAAAACCATATCAAAAGAAACCATAAAACAAAAGGGGCACCTTATATATCAATGTATCCTCCTCCTAGATAAGTGTCCCAAATGCAAAGCACTCGCAGTGTATGTGATCCATAGATGCGAACACCTTTCCTTTCATAGTTTATCTACCACCATGTTTTGTTTCCTATAAATGTGTGAGAGTGATATCCTTCCGAAAGTGGACAATAAAGACATTGTTATGTACAACCAATGTACATAATTTGCTTGTTGCTTATTGTTTTCATTTCATTTCTTTATTTGTTTTCCTTGCTTACTACTTTTGTTTTCGTTTTGTTTGGTTTGCTTAATACCTTGCTATTTTTTGTTTTCCGGAAATAAGTGTTGCCATCTACTAAGTTCTCGCTTTTGAATGAGTATGTGGCTGAGATATGAAGAGACTTGTGACACTTCAGCACTTGGCTAGTATTTTGTTTATCTTCTCCGTTCTTGGTTATAACATTCGGTTGATGAAGTCTTGACAGAAAATACGAGCCATCCGCAAGGGGAGCTTTGGTCCAACCATGAACTTGTGTTCACACTAGCAAGCCCCATGCTTGTGCTTAGCCTTCTTCTCTATGTGTTAAAGCTCATCCAACTAGTGGAAACGGAGAAGGGGAAAATCTAAAGGAGGAATCCTTAGTTAGAGTTCTTACATGCTTCTATGAAGGAACAACCTCTTATTCTCTCAATAATTCGGGATCCCTCTTCTGCCCCAAAAATGAATAAGTGCCTATGCATAATCGTCTTAAAAAATACAAAGGTGAAATAAGAGAAAGGCTTCCTACATAAAGAGGTGAAGCATAGAACTCCACCAGGGTATTGACCAGGCTCACTGGCAGTGGAGCAATGCGTGTGTTCCTGCATGACTCTACCAGGGTACTGTCCAGGCCCGTTGGCAGTGGAGAAACACCAGAGATGAAAACCTATACACTAAAAATCTTCAACTCACGAGCCAAGCTACCCTTCCCAATTTTGAAACATTGTGATCAAGTTGAACTTTTGTTGTGTTTGATTGAGTTGGCAAAAGATGAACCATGTATGTCCATGGGGTAAGTGGGGAAGTCGATATAACTTGCACAACGATTCAATACTCCCTGAAAGACGAAGGCCCTGTGCTGTCAATGAACCAAAACAGAGAAGCTGGAGTTCTACCAGTGCGTCACCAAGTGTTGTAGCGGCTACAACAGGACCTCAACAACCCAGCTAAGCTTTTCTATCTTAAAGCTAGAATTACTAAAGAAAAACCAAAGATAGTGTTGTTACATGAAACAAAAATGACTAGTGTAAGGTTTGAAGGGACAAGATGTGGATTTTGGAGGGAATGTGAGATAATGGCCATAGATGCTAACGGTTGGGTCAGGGGCTTAGCTTATAATATGGGATCCCACTCAGGTGCTAATTCAAGACTGGTTAACAACAATATATGGCATGATTGGTAAGTTCATATGTTTAGGAATGAAGTATTGGTCCCATCTAATGGTTGTCTATGGAATCCCTATGCCATTGCACAAGGATAAATTCCTGGGAGAGATAAAAAAAATGAAGGGCTTCCTAGTAGAGGATTGTTGGATCATGGGGGGCGGACAACGGGCATTAATATGATTTGAAACCTAAAAGATAAAAGAGGAGGTTTGAGACAGTTGAACCTTTCCTCCACAACTTTCAATTATACCATCCACACTTTAAAACTGGTCAAAGTAGGAACCAAGAATGGAGGTCACACTTGAAACAATGAGGGGGGAGGTCGGCACCAAATTGCAAGTAAACTAGACATGGCCCTATGGAAGTTAGGATAGTCCCAAGCTTCGGATTGGAACATTGGCCTATCCAATTCAAAATTGATTGGAATACAAACCTAGCAAATAGGCCATTCTATTTTGAAGATTTCTAGCTAAGAAACATGAACTTTATCAACAGTTTGGTGCAATGGTGGAAGGAAATAAAGGTGGAAGGAAATAGTAAAATGCAAATATTCTAATGAAAATTAAAAGTGTTGAAAATATAAACAAGAAATGTTAAAAATAACATCAAGAAAAATCCTAATTTAATTTGTCCTTGAATTAAATTGGGAATTAAATCGAAATTCTATTCTCATACCAACTTGTAATAGTTAACTAAGTTAATTTGACTTAGTTAGCTCAGTAAATTTGAGTTTGATCTGTATCTAGGGTCATGTAGAGTGATTCCTAAATTTTAGGTGTCCTCATTGATTTATTTTGTGTTGTAATTAATTAACTCAGTCTAACCGATTTATTGTCAGTTAAACTAGTTCAATCAGTTGGAGGAACTAGTAGGAGGTTTAGTAGTGGGGAGAAACTTCAGTGCTCCACTAGTTAACTAAATATTCACTCATCAATACTCATGCATGTCAGTTTAGAGGAAGACCCAGTTAAGATTAGAGTTCAGGGACATTGTACTATCATTTTTTGTTTTGGGAAGTTTTAGTTTCTACGAATAAATGCTTAAACCCCTAGACTAGTATCTAAGTCTAGAAGAACAGTGCAAAGAATTCTCTACCTTTTATATAACCGATAGATTAAATAAGACAGTAAAGAAGCCTACCTGTAGCTTTCTCTTACTCCTTATCTCCCTTGACCAATTCGGTCACTCCTTTTTGTACTTAATCCGCTTGAAAAGTACCCGCACACAGACAGAAGACAAAAACCGATCAAAGCATATGATAATGATCTATTGATTAAACATAGCATGGAATCAAGTACATAGTACACATATGAAAGAATCAATGAAAAACACAAACATATGGAAAAAGTTGTGAACACTTTATTACTAAAAGGAAGAGTTACAACCCAATTTGCTTGATTCAGCATCACTCCTCCAGTTCAATCCCATCCTCTCCTCGTAACAAGCAAGACATTTTGACATCATTACAATACTTGACATCAACTCAAGTCTCATACTAACAACATCTCCCTATAATTCAATGATTTTTAGCCCCTAATCACTTAGATGAATGGTAATTTATAGGTGAATGAAGGAAGTTATGCCATAAATACTGATAATGAATGTCGTCCCAAACTTAGAATTTAGTTCCATGGAGGAAGGGATAAAGGGATTGATGTTCCTTAACTCCCTACCTCATCCAAATTCGAGCTTAAAGGAGTAGATAAGCTTGGGAAGCTTCTAGATGCACCCAATGGATAAGAATATTCCCAAACCCCAGTGAAATTTCACTCAAATTCACCCATCACGAGCCAAAGAGGTCTTAAGTGCACTACATAACACCTAGACAGTGTATTGGATAGCACTGCAGTGCACCCTAATGAAGGCTTGCCTGCGCTGATCTTCTAAGAGGTAGTTTTTGGATGATTTCAGTCATGGAATCTCTTGGGAAGTAGGCATTCTGATGGTTGACTTCATTTAGGGCATGTAACAACTGAATTAGGGTTTAATGGGCCCTAATAGTACTGATATGTAGGTTGGGGTTGATGTGCCCAAATGGATCTATAATAGTTGTATAACTTTCCAAGTTGTATAGATGGTGCATGAAATTAATAGAATGCATACGATGTATTGAGAAGTTGTGGTGAGGGATTTTCCCAACTAAATATTAGCTAATTCCCTTAGGGATTACATAAGGGAGTAGGGGTTTGACAACCAGAAAATTTGACTAAGTGTTGGCTTGAGCTGGTTTGTGAAGCAGTGAGTGAGATTCTACTTGTGTAGAAATTATTCAGATTGAACAAGCATTGTATTTGTTTTTAGATCATCTGGTTAATGAAATATAGATAGTCGGGGCTTCGAGTAGTTGCTTTCCCTAGAAATAAATATTACGTTATGTGAGATTGAAATTATTCCTTTTTTTTTTACTATTTTCATTGATCAATTTTTGTTTCCATTGATGAGTAGAGTAGATTCATGTATTTTGTTTTAGCATATCACATAATAATTTTGAATCTACAGTAAAAATATATATGATATCAGGGCTGAAGACATTATAGAAGAGGAGAATACGAGTTTGTTGTGCAACTCAAATCGAATTTGCAGTTTCATACATTAGAATCAACAGGATTACATTCTACGGTTTGAGACTTGAGTATACCCTAGAGGGAAGCTCGAATTACACAGCTTGGAAGGATAGGATGGAGGTAGTATCAGAAGACAACAACTAAAGGAATTCATAGATCATGATATTTTGAAGCCTCCAACATCTGATGCTAAAGATCTCGCTGAATGGAGAAAGTGTGTGGAAAACACGAGAATGATTATCCGAGAAGGAGTTCGAGATTGTATTTTTTGGAATATCCACAGTAAGGAAACTCCATTTGAAATGTGGAAGGAATTGATGAACTTGTTTCAAAATAGCAGTGACCATAGGAAGATGCCACTGAAGGAAAAGCTCAGAAAGATCAAGTTGGAGAAGGGCGACTCAATTCCTAAGTACTTGACCAAGTTCACCCAATGTCAGGATGGAAGTGTCGCGGTTACTATTGCAGAAGATGATATGGTGAGCCTAACACTTCTAGGACTTCCCAAGAGCTAGCATAACTACCAGGACTTATTTAATTGGAGGGAGAATCTACTAGAGTGGGAGCGATTGTGGTTTGACTTGGTGCAAGAAGAGATTCAACGAAACACCAGAGATTGGACCTCATCCAAAGAAGTGGAAGAGGACTTTACATTAGTCCGTAAAGAAAATAAAGCCAAGGGAAAGAAGTCCCAATGTGAGGAGGGTGGAAAGAAGAAGGACTTGTCAAACATCAAGTGTTTTCATTGTCATGAGTTCAGGCAATATGCCACAAAATTCCCATAGGAGAAAGAAAGAAAGAAGGAGCCTGTAGTAGCAGCGATAAGTGAAGCTTTAGCTTCACAATTCGAACTGGATTTTACTCTCATTTCATGCATGGCCAACACTATAATGGGGAGCATGTGGTATCTTGATAGAGATGCCCTGATCCATATGGCAGGTAAATAGAGATATCTTCAGCGACTTGGAGGAGAAAGACCTCAAGCAGAACATAGAGTTTGGAGATGACGGGAGGTATAGCACGACTGACATCAGTATAGTTACCTTTTAGAGAGAGTGTGGATCCCCTCTCAGAATCACAGATGTGTTTTATGTTCCAGGACTAAATAAGAATCTTGTTTTCATTGCGGTATTGGAAGACCACGACTACAATATGATTTTTAATAAAGGAAAGGTTTTCCTTAGACACATCGCCATGGGACAAGTGAAACGAATCAGTGTGTAAGTCAAGAACCTCTATTCACTTGAGGTAAAAGGTGCACGAAAATTCTTGAGGAACAAAGGAAAAGGTTAGAGACTTGGTGGTTGAGAGGGAGCATGAATTACCTCCCAACATGTAGCCTTAGAAGCAGCCTCAGTAAGTTGTGGAGCAGCGATAATTAGAGAAACATAGAGGAGACCAAGTGGAGGAGTCCACTCAAGTAGCGACTTCCAGTAGGGGGGAATTTTGAGCCAAGTGGCAGATGGAGCACATGCAGCCGTACTTCTAGGTGAGAGGTGGGGTGATGTGAAGTAATAGTCCCAAGAGTGCAAAAATTTGGGCAGGGTCAATTGATATGTTTTGTCTCATGGATCATTACCTTGCTATGGGAACCCACAGTACATAGTAGCCAGATGGATTAGTGGTGGTTGATGAAGTCAGATGTTAGAGTGACAGAGGAAAAGACTAGAAATAGTCAGATATTGGGGAGCGTGAAGAAGAATCGACAACTGTACAGATGGCACAATGCAGATTCAGCAACAACGCAAAGTTTTCAATAGACAGCGTAGTAGCTATTAGCAATCAGAGACTCTCTGACAGATGCATCATACTCATTCAATTTCGATTTTTTTTCAGTTTCATAAGTTTCATGTTAGGTCCCTATAACACTAGTGTATTCCCTCATTATTATTAGTGTAGCCCCCTATTATTATTGTTGTTCCCTTACATTATTATTGTTATGTTGGGTTTGACTATATTGCGACCCCTTAGACTCCAATATATAGAAAGTAGGTTTTGTTGTTTGAATCATCGAAGGATTATTCGTAATGTAAAATAGGTTCTCCCTCAAAGATTCTAATTTTTAAGTCATGTACCTATCTCTTTTTCTATTTTGTGAGCTAGTTGCATAACACTTGGTATCAGAGCTTTGGAGTATAAGGTTTCACTGCTTCAAATAGGTCATCCTGTAATTTTTGTTAGGTAAACTTGACTCAGGATAGAGCCAAAGTTGACCAGGTTAAACAGTGATGGTTTTGTGGCACATGGTATTGTGCGCCCATAGTATTCTGCTCGTGGTATTATATGTAATGGAGCTTACAAAAGGCTGGAAGGACTTCATTGTAATGCAAGACCTAGAGGTAAGCGGTGAAGGCTCACATGGTTGGATTGGCTAGGGTTTTGGCCAATGTTAATAAGATCTTATTAGTTTGGGTTTTTCTCTGGATTTGGGGTTTTCCCGGATAAACATTTGTGTTTATGGTTGTTGCTGGTTATTTTTATATTTATTCCTCTCGGTAATTATTTATGTTATGTAGTAAATTTCTTAACAATTTTCACTATAACGATTTTTATACAAAGTTTTAGAAGCTAAATTTAAAACAAATTTGAGCCGAAATTGTGATAAACCCGTTTCTAAATTTTAGAATTTAGATCGCTATATATTCGGAGATATGATCTGAGGAAGTCGGGGTTTTTGCAGGATCTTGAATTCCATCTCAAACAGATGACTTTGGGAAAATTGTCATAAATTTCTCTCTGACCATCAGATTCAAATTTTACAGAAAGTGAAAGAAAGAGGATGAAGGGTAGTTTGTTGGGTATCATTTTCAGAGCCAAAGGTAGAAATAGTGATACATGACACTTCGTACAAGTTTGATCTACCGAAAAAGTATATAATCAGGTAATCTTGGGAGATTGGGCATAACTATTTGATGGAGAATACAATTTCAATCAGACTTCTGAAGTTGGAACGTAGACTCATAGGGCTACCAAAGATCACAAGTTGAGACCTTGAAGATCCAAAATTTCAAAGATACATCTGATTCAATATCGAGCTCCTACAAATAAATAAAAAATTGTGTAGTCTTTTTAGAAATTTGCATGAGTTTTGTTTGAAAAATTAGTTTGAAGTGATTCAAATGGAATAGTGCCGCATAATTATCATTAATTTAAGCCCCAAAGAAATAAAATTGAAACACCTAGTAAGAACCTGAAGGCTCTACTATGGCTCATGAAGAAGATGAAGAAATGCAACATGATATATCAAAATTACAGGACCAACTGCAACAAATTTCACTCTCACAAAAAGTAACAAAAGCTAATATGGATGGTTTGAAGAATGCAATGGAAATTAAGATGGATGTATTGAAGAATGACATCAATAAAGAAAAATGGAACATTGAAGATTTGAAGAAAGACATGGAAGTTTTGAAGGGATTTTTGGAAAAGTTGCTACAAGAAATGCTTCCTAATGGCTAAAAAGTAGTAGAGGAAACTCATGATGAGAACAAAATAAATGTTAATCATGATTTCATAGACTCTAACATTAGATTGAAGACCCACCATATTCCAAAGATTGATATGAGGAAGTTTGATGGCAAGGATCCCATAACATGGATACTACAAATGGAGCAATATTTTGATCTCCATAATGTGAAAAACACACGAAAGGTACACATTGCAACTTTATATTTAGAATCCAATCAGTTTGTATGGTATCGATGGCTTTTTTCTCGTAAACAAATTGTCACTTGGTTAATTTTTATGGAGGAAATGATATCACATTATGGGGATATAGAGAGAAACACCTTCTTTAGCCAATTGATAAATGTCAAACAAAAGGGTTCAATAGTGGAGCACATTAAGGACTTCCAAAAATTGGATATAAGGGTAAATGATATTCCAGAGTAGTATAGGATTGATGTCTTCATAGGGACTCTAAACGATAATATCCAACATGAGGTTCGCCTTTGGGAACCTGATTCATTGGAGAAGGCATTTAGGCTGGAAAGAAAAATTGAAAGAATAATT